>PVKA01031395.1:0-26326 GCA_004027165.1 Ctenomys sociabilis | reverse complement strand
CTGTGCTTCTACATAATTCTATGAGAGGCAAGATCTGCACTAATGGTGGTTGGACAGGATATTATGTCGGCTTTTAGTGCTATGGTCATCCACTAGGTAAATAATTATTGAATCTTTGATATAATTCAGCTATAAAAAAACCTGTAAATATAATTTCATGTATGCACCTTGTACAATACCAAAACGTTATGAAAACAGAAAAAAAAAAAAAAAAGAAAAAAGAAAATTTCCTCAGTTTCATTGTGATTGAGGCTTTCAAATTGAAGATTGAAATTTGGCCCCAAATCACCCTGATGACAAGTAGTAAGTGTCCTATGACTCCACATCAAGGTAATAGTAATAAAATAGAAATAGAAAAGAAGATAAAGAGACAAAAGTAGAGATCTCAAATCCACAGATTTGTTTTTCATGTTCACAAAATTTATTTATAAGCTCTGTTATTCTCAGCCCTTCCATACATAGTATCTAGCTAGAACCATTCTGAACACATATAAGGACAAGTTAATTTATTACAGCAAACAGATGTCTTGTACCATTAAGGGTTCCTTCTGTCTGTGACCCTAAGTGACAAAGCTGAAAGGAAATCCTCACCTCACAGATATAGGGAAAACATTCCTAAAGTTCATCTGGCACCAGAGGAGACCTTGAATTGCAAAAGCAATCCTGAGTAACAAAAGAAAGGAAAGGCAGGAGGCCTTACAATCTCTGACTTGAAATTATACTACAAAGTATTTTTAAAATATTACAAAAATAATTAAGCTAATAAAATGTTTACATATCTAGTGTCTACTTTTTTATGAGCAGAATATATTTATTGAGGGAAAGAAAGCTCCTGTCTGAGAGAGGGACAGGAGGGGCCCCTGAGCAGGTAGTTTCTCTAGTCTCTACTTTTTAAACATAAAGTTGAAGAAAATCTTGACCAATTAAGAAAAAAATATACATCTAGATTTTGAAGAGCTTTTCCAAAGGGGATAGTTATTTTTTTAGGGGCATCAGAGCTAAATGAAGTTCTTTGCATTTGAATTAGAAAAGAGCTAATTTGCTGCTGATTTTCAGGTATTTCACATGGAAGTAGTTTTCACGTTTGTGTATGTGACTGTATTTTCTTATTTTTTTTTCTAGTGATTACTAAATAAGAATCACTATCACAGAACTAGCATTAGAAACAAAATAAATTTTATCCAAACATTGAACAAATATTGTGGATGGTACCAATATAATTTTGGGTATAGTATAACTAATTTTACAGGAAGTATGTGTAATTTTCAAGTTCTTTGGCAGCAATTTGGAAACTTTAAGTACAAAATGCATCCAAAGGATGAACTCACTACTCAGAAATAAAAATGGCTATGTTAATAATTGTCTGTTTTTTAATCTCTTAGAGCTGAAATGCTGCTCTTTTACCCCACTGAAAGTTAGTAAAAGCCTATCTATGAAAAACTTTGAAAGTATAAAAAATAATATTCTTTTCGTGTTAAAAAGTTATTCCTGAGGCTGAAAAGATATCTCAAAAAAAGATAAAATGAAATACGGCTTATTTTCATATCATGAATATTCTAAGCAACTAAAACATAAAGCTTTATAACTCTGATTGGCATTGAAAATAGGTAACCCTTGGGAGAGCAGTGGGTATATTATGCTCTCAGGGCTTTTTCTTCCTCCATGGAGTCACAGTAATTCCTTCCAACTTTTCACAGAATATTATTGCTTCTGCAAAAAGCAACAAAGTTAATTTTCCAACATAAATTGTTTTTGTTCTCTAGTGAAGATGCTGCTCTTCAAATCAAATGAATCAAATTGCTCATCTGCTATGAAACACAGGATAGATTCTGTCACAAAAGATAGGGAAGTGGCCAGCACTGCCATGTATTCCCTTACCCAGAAAAGTGACCTCAAATTTATTTAATGATAAAACTAGAAAATCCTTTTGAAATATGTTTATAACTAGGTAATGGACTGTGTGCTTTCTTTGCTCGACCATTTTTCTAATTTGAATGGCTGGCTCAGCTCACCTGGGTGTGGGGCTGGTTCCTGAGCCTGCCTGAACAGGTGCTTGGTCTGCTGAGCTATCTTGCCAGCCCCTTATTGCTTCTTTCTAAAAACCCCTAAGGTGAAGCTATATCATTTTCTGCTACAGGTTCTGTTTCATTACCATCAACATTCAATCTCAGGAATCCCTGTTTCAGTGAGGATCAGCCTATGATGATCCTACCTCAGCTGTTTTGGGAGTGTCTCATTTAGGATTTGGGACTCTTGTTGGTCCTATTAGCTGTCATATTTCAATCTGCATATAATTATTCTAAATAATGTCCAGTGAATTTAAAGAAAATGTCAGAATATTAAAATGTACTTTAAATACAATGATACTGAAAGTGTTCTTAAATGATTTTTCACCAAGAGATTATTACATTTCTGTAAGATAATTATTCTTAACAATGTATATGGTTTGAATGATACTATTGTTTCACTGATTTAGATTCAAAGATATCCACATCTGCAAGCAAACCAAAGCAGAGGAATGTTTAAATTACATACTTAAAACTGTGCCTTTTGCATTGTTATTCACTGATTAAGTGAATTCAAAAGATAATAAGCATAAGATAATAAATCATTTTTCTCATAAAGGCATATGTGAACATTCAAAAAATATCTCAATAAATGCTCAAGAAATATCATTGTTTTCCTTTTTCATGGTCTCTAAATCTTGTGTGTTGGTTGATGCTTTCTCGGTCTTGCATGACCAATCTGACAGGCCCCTTGACGTGTCAAGTTAAATTTATGTCATAGAGCTTCAAGTCTTACAGCATAGTATCCATGAGTAAATGTTTCCAATTTCAAAATGTAATAAAAGTCAAAGCTTCAATTTTGTCTTAATGTTTAGATTTCTGTCCTCTCTCCAGCTTTGCCCTTTGTAGTCCATAGTCCATTCCTCTGCCTTATATCTTTTGCCATAGAGACACTCAAATCTCAAATCTCTTGCCACAATTCTGACCTTTTATGTATGAAAAGAGCATGGCCATTCCTTTTTTTGTTGTTAGTGTTCAAATTAAACCTTTTCTATTTATCTAAAATAGGATTGCTAGAGTTTTAAAAATTCTCTCTGTGTGTGTGTGCATGTTATATCCAGGTGATTTTGATCTTTTAAAGAATTTATTGCTTAGAAAATAGGATAAATATTTCAGATGAGACTATATCCACAGTATAATTTAAACATTCTCTCCAGTATTCATTAGCTTGAGAGTATTTATCTAAATTCATGAACCTTTTTATTGCTTCATTCTTTATTTTTAAATTGTTATTATTTTTTAATGTATTTGGCACAGGGTCTCACTACACAGCTCAGACTCATACTGATCCTCCTGTCTCCAGCCTCCCCAGCACTGGGATTGCAGGCATGTGCCACCACGCCTGGTCTCAGTGACCAGCTCAGCTCACCCAAGTGTGGGGCAGTGCAGCATGTAGTGCTGGGGATTGAACCTCGGGCCCTGGGTTTGCCCACGCAGCTGCTTAGTCCACTGAACTATCTTGCTGTCCCCTTCTTGCTTCATTCTAAAAACCCAAAGGTGAAACTATGAAATATTGACATAAATTTTTTGCATTTTCCACTTTGCATGCCTTCCCTCTGTGTTTAAATAGCACAGTGTCCGTGAAGAAAGACTTACTGTACCATATCTTGCATATACTTTTGAATAAGAACTTTTCACTGTGAGAGAAACAGAGGAAGGAAATGGTGATGACAGGACAGGACAGGGAGCGTGCTGAAGTTTCTTAGCGCCTTTGTATTGGGCTAGACCTCTGCACTGTCTTCTTCTCTGTGCCTTGCCTCTCCATGAGCCGTAGTGACTGAAATCCACCTGCCACCTCCAAGTTTAGCTCTGTCCAGTTTTTTAATAAGGCTGGAGTCACCCTTGGAGCCATCAATGGGGCCGACCTAAAACTGCTCAAACTGACAATTGCTCTAAGCCCTAAACACCCAGCTTTCTAGACAGTCTCAAAGGAAATTATCTTTATACTCTGTGTGACCAGTTTCTGGTGTGAGTTCCTGATTTCACTTTAATTTTTTGTTGAATTTAAAACTTAACCTTGTCTTCCACCAAAGATTAAGTTATCAAACTTTTGTAGGTTTTGTTAATGTCTCCAACACTGTTGAAAGAAGATCTATTCTTGTGCCCTTCAGCATAGGTGGAGGTCATGTTCCAAACTGGGAGTATTAAGAAATCCCTCAGCTAATTTCAAGGGTCACTGAGTACAGCAGTGTAATGATTTAACACAATACCCATTCTGCTAGCCCACACTTGTGTAGTTCAGGTATTTAGCCTGGGTTCACCTGCCCAGATGTGTAGTTCTCACCTGGTCACACATCTGCATTCAACTGCAGCTCAGGTTTAGGTATAGGTGCACCTGATTCCTTCCAACAGCTGATGACCTCAGTTTGTTTCCATGCAAGACATAAGTTCTGAGGGTTAGAGTTAGTTTTTCCTGGACTTCCTGGGGAAGAACTATGACTGTCTTGACTACAGAAATAGACGATCTCGTTTCATGGGCGAAACAGTAAAACTACACTGAAAAATATATGTTCAAATGATGGTGTGAAAAACAGAGAAATTTTTAAAATAATCAACCTATAAAGGCAATTTACAAATATCATGGAAGTGCTACTCTTTATGAATTGCTTGGTATGATATCCCTGGTAAGAGCTCATCTAATGTTAAGATCCCTCTTTGGCTACCATATTTTTAAATACAGCTTCTATTTTTCAGAAAAATGGCTGGGGAAAAAAACAGCTACATCTCTGATTCATAAGTTTCTGCACTCTCAATCCCTTTGCTTCTGGATTTATTATTTTCCCCAATGCATCTTTCCTTGTACCATGCCTCTGTCAAGCAATAATTGTGCATGTTTATATTAATTTTGGAGGTTTTTTTTCCTGTGGGGACCAGCTCAGGGAAATCAGATCAAAAGTGTTTAAAGAAACCTCAGTCAATCAAGAAACTACTTACCAGAATTTAAGACCCAGGTAATTAGAGTAATAGTCCTGTTGCTCATCTAACACATTCTGACATTCTGTTCCCCATGTACTCATAACATGTCTGAGGTTCATTTGGAAGCTGTCATGTCTGAATGTTAAAGATCAGTGTAGGAGATCAGCAGTAGTATCTTATCTTTGGAATAGCTAGGCAAAATTTGAATTTCCCTAAGGACTTGGGATAAGATTCATTTCAATAAACAAATTTAAAAGCTATTTCAAATCTCTAATATTGGTGTGCTAATAATAACTTCAGTGACAAGAGATTTACATGAATGAATAGATGTGAATATGTTTAAAGATGGAAATAGAATAGAATTGAACATAAGTTTATAATTTTTATTATATTAATAGCTATAAGTTTCAGTACTGCTGTAGCATTTATGTAGTTTTTGCATTTAATTTTATGATCCTAGAAGCAGGTATTATGATTAATAATTTATAAATAAGGCAATAGAATTTTTGGCAATGCAAGCAATTTGTCAAACATTTGCAAAACTAGTCAATGGTTGAATTCATCTGAAGTTAGTTTCAGGGATATGAACTTCAGTCTGCTGCCCCTTGAGGATGTGTTTTAATCCACTGTATTACAATGCTAAATTCTCATGAAATACTTTCATAAAGAAGTGTTAAAAGAAAATATATTCATAATGAGACAACCTTTAAAATTGAAATGAGTTCCTTGTTTAGAAATTTGTATAGTCCCAAATCCATTAATTGTATACTCTACTTCTTTTAAACCCCTTGTGATGAGATCAGAGAGATTTTCAGCTGTAAGTGTAAAGGAAATCTTTTTTCTGTACATCTTTGCTTCCAACATTCATATTACCATTTTTTACTTCCAATACTGATAGTATTCTAGATTAATTCAAAGTTTGCATTGAGTTTCCTACTAGATGAAAGTCTTGGGAAAGTAGATACCTTTCACAGAGCCCAGCCTTATATGTCACAGAATAGTAGGTTTATATGGCATGTGTATGTATACTAACATAAATACATAAATAAATAAATATAAATATATATATTTATGTTAATATGACAATGAAATTTCCATACTTGATCCTCTTTAGTTTCAATCATTCTAGAACAAGTGTTTCTAATTTATGCAGCTTTAAGAAAATTATTTAAATAAAGACAAGTATTGACATCAAGTTAAATCTTAGTGATTCAAAATTTTTAAATATTTTTCTCTTTGTTATAAAAATTCCTACTAATATAGTCATGTGTTCTTAAATGTCAAAAGCTTACCATTTGTGGAATATAGTAACAAATATGCGTTTAATCTAAAAACAAGCCATGGATCAACCCAGTGTAATGTTACTTTAATTAACAGAAACATACTATGTAACCTGGCAGTGATAACATATAAGTGATGACATTCCAGGAATAAACCCTATTCTGAGGGATTAATTAGCATTTATTCAAGTAAATGATAATGGAGATTTTAAAAAGAAACTGGGCCCACTGGGCTTGTTTACTCAAGCTTTTAGGTGTACAAGAAAATTTAATTAACTCAATAGTTCTGTGTGCATTTCCCAGGTGCTAAAGATGACATGCTGCTACTGTAAGGCCATAAGATAAACCAACATATTTTCTTCACCTTTCATGCTTGTAGTGTTTTCATGTTCTTTCTTTAACTTACTTATTTTTATTAAGTATAAAACTGATTGTAGAAGTATCTAAGGAATACATCATTGAAATCGCTTTCCTTGGACACAAATTAGGAAATGATTTTAGGAATAATCTGCAGACTATGTTTTACTATTTAAGCTAGTGAAAGGTTGTTCTTTGCAATTTGTTCTACATACTATTTTTTATTTATTAATATACAAAGTAAATGTTGCTCTGAATCACTGCAAAAGAAGATTACACATTCATACAACTGGTTGAATAGTACTGTGTAGCACAGATGGATGTAACAGATACTTTAAGCAGTTTTTCACTGATAGACTTTAAGATTATGCTTGAAATTTTACAAATGAAAAGTATTGCAACAATGTCATATGAGTCTCTATTATAATTTTGAGTGGTCAGTTAAGGAAAATGTGAAAACAAGGTGAATTCTGTTTTTAGAAAGTTTGGAGCATGTTGGAAATGGAGGTAGCCATTACATACACTTACGTATATCATCTGTATAGTTACTTCTTGTGAGAGTTACCTTTAGCTAACTTGCCAGGGTTAAGAGTACCCTAGAGAAATGACTGCATCATGTCCACACTCCTGCGTGGTTAGGAGGTGGGCCCACCTGCAGAATGTGGCCGTGGAGGACATGGCTCTGACCCACTCACCTCCTTTGTACTGAGCAGTGGCGCTCCCAAGCCCTTCTGCCATGATGTTTCTGCTTTTGACCTAGTTGTCCATGAACTGAATTTTCTAAAACAGTGAGCCACAATAAACCCATTCCCTTCTTTATGTAGTAGTGCACATCGGTTTGTCATACCAAGAAAACTGACCAACTCTGATTTCTGCAGATATTATAGAGTGAAAGAGTAAGGCATTCTATTATAATCAATAACTTGATTTTTATTTATGTGATAATTATTGTCATTGTAGACTAGTGGAATTTTTGAGGAGGAATTATGTTTTTTATGTAAAATACTGTAACTCATTAATGTTCTTAATGTTTTCACTTGTATATTGCTTCATATTGAGGTCCCATTTCTACTTGCCTCATATTTTGGGGCATCATCTTATTTTAAGTCACCCTTTCTCTCGCTATATATTCCTTTGTTTTTTTC
Source organism: Ctenomys sociabilis (assembly GCA_004027165.1). Taxonomy (NCBI): domain Eukaryota; kingdom Metazoa; phylum Chordata; class Mammalia; order Rodentia; family Ctenomyidae; genus Ctenomys; species Ctenomys sociabilis. The sequence continues at coordinate 18,562 of PVKA01031395.1, read as the reverse complement.
TATATATGCTCTAAATGCCTGATTTACAAACAAGAGTGTAGAATTATTAATTAAATTAAGGATGTGTCATTTGTTATGTGGCTTATTAAAAAATTCTTTGTTTTCCACTTGTGTTCTTTTAGTATGTTTATACTGATGCAGTGGCAGACATAAACACCAAAAAAAAGGAAGGATTTGGAGGCAGATTTATTTTTGTCAATGAGCACTGATTGGGATCCCTCCCAAAATACCATGTCCTACTCTCTGAAGGTATAGGGTTTATATAGGATAAGCAAGCAGGAAGTTCAGAGGCAAAATGACTTGTGAATTGGGGGAGGGGTTGATTCTTATAATATGCATCACAGTCACCAGCTATGCCTTACAATGACCAACCCTTTCTAAGAAACAAATGTAACAGGAACTGTAACCTGAACTATTACCTGGGAAACTAACAAACTGAACTATACTACCTGGCAAGGGTCATCTGCTATGTTGACCTTCATTAGGAACTTCAGTGATACTTCATGGTTTAGCCAGGTGAATTCTTTTTGCGGATGAAACAGTTGTAGACAAATGTAAGGAATAAGGAATAATCTAGAGCTATGGTTTCTGATAGCAAGAATTTTTTATGAGTTAGCTCAGTCTTTACTTTTTATTAGCCATGGAAAAAGTCAGAAAGCTCTGAAGATCCCATGAAATATTATCTCTGCTTCTCTAACCTGCAACACAGGCACAATTATTAGCTGGTTTGTTTGTATTTTAAATATTGTACTTCCTCTCAACTGTCCTTCTTTCTAGAACCCAAATGAATGGGGAAGTTCTAGACATAGCTGCTTACATCCAGTTCCAGATTCAATGAGTAGAACTTCCCACATTTCACCACACGATGTCTATTTAACTTTGGAGAATTGTAGTTTCAGTGATTTGATGATGACCACTACAAAGAGGCTCTGAGGAAGATTTACAATTAACTGACTGGCTTTCTACATTTGCTGCCAGTGGTGAAGATCGGAGCTCCTACGTGATTTGCTCAAAGAGAGCTGGCTGGTATGTGAGAAGGTCAACTATCCATGCCAACAGTTATAGTAGAGGTCAGTATTGGTCTGTGATACTGATACTTCAGAGGGCGAGATAAAGCGGCACCAGAGAGCACCAATGTTTTTGGGTGGAACCAGGGATTGAACTCAGGCCCTTGTGCTTGCTGAGTGTCTTAGTTACTTTTTACTCATTATTTCAACAAATACCCGACACTCAAAATGAAGGAAGGAAAGGTTTATTTATTTAGCTCACAGTTCTGGAATGTTCAGTCCATATTCCGCTGGCTCCAAGGCAAATAACAGCAGTTCATGGCAGCAGAAAACAATGAAGAGCACAGGAGGAGCAGCAGCTGCAGCGTCCATCAAGCCTCTCTCTTCCTTCTACGCTGACTGCGAAGACCAGCGCGCCTGTGGTGAAGATCGGAGCTCCTCCAAAGCGGCGCGGTTACAAAGATCAAACTCCTCAAAGACGGGGACTTCTCCCCAGAAGTGGGGGAGGGTGGAGGGTGGCCTGTCTCGATTCCTGGGCCCTGCCCACCTTGGGCCCCCAAGCTGAGAACTGCGGAAGCTGATTCAGCCAAGTTGACGCAGTGTATCAACTAACACACCAGGGAAGCGCTTATTCCTCTGAGCCATCTCCTGCGCTGCAGTCACTTGGCCCCTAGCTGTAAATGTCAAACTTAAGGAGAAGATAGCTCTCCCAGTTGGTAAAAATTACTATTTAAAGTAATCTAAGCTTCCCAAGGTCCTGCTCACTTTACTGCCTTTACCTTCGGTATGCCTTTTCTTTGTTTCAAAAACCCAATAAAGGTCTGGCCAGATTGCTCAGTGGACTAAAGTGCCTGCTTACGGAGAGCACAGCGGCTGGGTTCGATCCCCAGCATGCCAAGCCATGCTGGCTCTGGAGCGCTGAGATGGCGATTGAAACTGGGACTTGGCAAGGTGTTGTGGGCCTGTAATCCCAGCGCTTGGGAGGGTGAAAACATGAGAATCACTACGAGTCTGGTCTGTGTAGTGAGACCCTGTAGAATCTGTAGAACCTGTACACCCTATACTAAAATACCAAAAAAAAAAGCAAAAAATATGGATGATCCTTATTCAGAGTATGTATGTGTGTGTGTGTGTGTGTTTTCTTTCTTTCTTTTTTTTTAGCATTACACATTGAACTCAGGACCTGACATTTGCCAGGCAAGTGCTTATGCTACTAAGTTAGATCTCCAACCCAACACACATTTTTAAATTTATTTATTTACTTATTTATTTATTTATTTATTTATTGGGCCCAGGGATCAAGTTCAGGACCTTGTGCTTTCCAGGCAAGTACTCATGCTGCTCAGCTATCTCTCTGGAATTCTAGGATGTTTTGATATTCCTGGATTCCCCAAAACCACATTACATTGTCTCTATGTTTTGGGCTGGGGAAGTCTACAGGGTTTTCAGGATCTCACTACTACATCAGTCTCATCGTGATCCACTTGTTTACAGCCTCCCAAGCGCTGAGACTACAGCAACATGCCACCTCACCCAGTCTATATTGTCTCTTTTATTTCAGTGTCTGCCATAAATCAATTTAGGAGATAGTGGTTCTTATTAGATTTACATTTATGGCTTATAATCTGTCTACTTTTGTCAGATTTCTACTCAATCTCCATTTCTCATGACCCAGTATCCATTCACGTTTTTCTATCTAATAGCAGAAATATGCAATTCATGCTCCAATTTTTCATTATACTTGTTGCATATACTTAATTTCAAAAATGAAAATCACATTTTATGACCTCCTTTCAATAGAGAAATTATTACTTAGTAGCATCTATCTTTGGAATATTGATTTATTGTGTTAATACACAAAATAGAGGAATAGACTTTTGTTTTGTTTGTGTATCTCTTTTTATCTCTATATATTAATGCTGGCTAATTTTACACTAAAAGCTCTAGAGTTTTAGGTTTTATTGTGCAGAGGAGGAGTCAAATGTGAAAAAGTTGCATTAAAATGTTAAAGAACTTTCATAATCATTATCACCACTTTAAAATTGTGTGTAAGTCCTTCTACAAGAATTGTTTAGAAATTATTATAGCACAGGTATGATAATTAAGAATATTGAGATTTTATAGAATCTTTCAAAAAATTCTAAGCATAAAACAAAAGAGTAAAAAATGCCTAATATTCAATAAAATAAAAGCCACACTTCTTTATGACAAAAGTTAAGTTGGAAATTATAATCAGCAATACCATGGTAATCTAAAGGTTTACAATACAGCTGACTTGATTTTAAGAGATCAAGTCAGGTTCGGTGTGGTGAATCATGGGGGCTTGGTCTAGGGTTTGTTTCCCTCCCCGGCTCCTTTATTTTCTGTCTGTCTTTCTGTTTGTCTCAGACAACAGAATGTTGTCTGCCTGTCTAGCTCTGTTTGTTTGTGTCTGTGTGTCTCTCTGTCTCTGTCTCTGTCTATTTCTCTCTCTCTCCCTCTCTCTCTGTCTGTCTCTCTCTGCTCTCTGTCAGCTCTTCTCTGTTATGATCTTCTGCCACCCTGTCCTGTCATGGACCCATCTGATATAGATTGAAACATGAGTCAAAATCCACCTTGTTTCCTTTAATTTACAGGTAGTCATTATTATGTCTTACTGATGAGAAAGTAATTAAAGCAGGCAGTACTACCAGATAAGTGAGCTTGATGCTGACTGTGTGGTTCAGGAGTTTGGGATGGTTTGGGGATGTAGATGGAGAAGCAGTCCTACAGCGCTGTAAACAGAACCACACAGGAGATTATATTCAGAGCTCAAAATGCTGATTAAAAATAAGATTTAAAAGACAAAGTGCAGGAGGTTTTGTTTGAGAACAAGAATTACATTGGTAGTTAGACAAAAATCCATTGGTGTTATTATGCTCTGACAGAAAATTTGTCTACTGTTTTTATCTTTTTCTGATAGTTTGCAGAAGACTAGGATTGAGTACAGCAGACTAATTGGTCAGGATGAGGCTAAATCAAAGTACAAGATTTAGGCTGTGCTTTGGGCACTGTTAGTGGCATTAAACCAGCCCTATATTAAGAAACAACAGCAAATATTAGACATGATTGGCTTCAAAAGCTTTATGTTTCATCATAAAGAAAGATCCTGTAAATCTAGGACTGTAAAGATGGGACAAAGCAAGTGTTGATAAAAACATGAATATTAACATCAAGGCAGTACTTTATATCAGAATGATAGGAAAAATGTCTTGAAAGAATGTGAGGAATCAGCAAGATCCAATCTCTCCATCTGTTCAATGTTAGAAAAGAAAAGAAAATTCCTTTTGAAAAGAGAACCTGAGACCCTGCTGCTTGAGAAGCTCATTTGAGTTTGGCCAAATAGGAAATTAGTTTGCCATGATTTGGTTCACAATACCGACATGCATACAGCCCAATGCCTCTGTAGTCATGATTAAAAGGGGCCTGGTTGCTGCTCAAGCTTGTTGCAGACCTTGACATCATCTAGAATACAAGAGTTGTTGGGCTTCTACTTGGATTTCAGAAGAAGGCTTGGGAGCTCAGGCATTGTGCTCCTGAAAAGGCAGTATGCAAATATGTGAAAATTAAGCTAAAAATGCAGTGGACATTCCAGAAAGGTGGAGAATCCAGGAGCACAGAGCTTCTGAAGAAATTTAGGAATAAACAACGTCAATCCAAATAAAACAACTAGGGCTGCAATCACCTCTAATGATGTAGGGTTAGGACCACCCCTGCCCTTTAGAGTTCATACAACAATACAGTTTGCCCTGAACTCTAAATGTACACCTGTAAGATTCAATATTTACCATACAGTGTGTGAATCTTGTTTCAGTCCCATTCATTTTTATACTCTTGGCATGGAAATATTTACCCTATGCCATTTATGTTAATAGTGTTTATCTTCTTGATATTTCCAGAATTCTTAGCTAAGTTTGGCTTATGCCCCAGAGAAGATTTTCTACCTGAACTTCACATGGATGCTGAAAGAATAAGGATTTTGGTAAGTCATAAAAGATGGAGAAATGCATTTTGCATAAAGGGATGTGCATGAGAATTTCCAGGTCCAAGATTGGGATGTTATGATTGATATCTTGATGTATCCCAAGAGCCTCATATGCTCATAGATGGAACCTTGGGAGTGTGAGTGCACTGTGGAGACTTAGAGCTGACCTCTGGTAAGAGGTGCGATCTAGTCAGAAGCAGCGGGTCATGGGGGAGGTGTAAAGGCTAGAAGAGTTGCTCTCGTGCCTGGGTTCCTCCCTGTATCAGGGCTTCTTGCCAGTATGCTGTGAACAACTCACCTCTGTCGTGTCCACTTGCTATGCTGTCCAGTCTTGGATTCAGTTGATTACAAGCTGGAACATGAGCCACAAATAACCCTGTCTTTTAATTTGCAGGTGTTAGGTATTGTTTCTTAGGGATGAGAAAGTGATTAAGACATGTATTGTAACATGTGTTTAAGGCATTTTATCAAACATGATTTAGAGAAGATGCATTAAAATGAGACTACAGTGACATCTTCACAATGATAATTTTAATTGGGTAGTAACATCGGAATATTTAAATTCGTCATAGAAGTGGAGAAGAAAACTAAATTGATGAGGCATCATTTTCTTGTATCAGATTTCAGTGTTCCTACTTCAGTTTATTGTCAGAGCAAAGAAGTATATTTTGTCATGATATGTATATCAAAATGTAAATTCTTATACACTTTAACCTTTTACTTCACAACAGTAATTGTTTCAGGCATTTCAATTCCAAAACTGAATACCTAGAAATCATCTTCAGAAAAAGTTCAGTACAAAGGTATTAATCACAATAGGTTTGCTTTAATGAAAAATGGAATAACCTAAATATTTAAAAATCAGGAATCAGTTAAGTGTATTAAAATTATTGCCATTGTGAAATATCTTGCCATTAAAATAAAAATAATGAGAAAAATATAATTAAGTATCTTTCACAGTATGAATCATTTCTAAATATACATTCTTCTGGCATATCAACAAAGAACACTCAAATAAATATTTAACCCAGATTTCTTCTAAATTAATGTTATGCTACCTTCTAAATTCTTTTTTTCTAATTTTTAAAAATAAATATATTTGAGCCGGGAAGGTAGCTCATCAGACTAAGCACCTGCTTCGGCAAGCACAGGAACCAGAGTTTGATCCCCTATCCTGCATTTTCCTCTGTCCCTAACCCTGGGCACACTGAGCCAGAGACCAGGTCTGGGCATGGTGGTACACACCAGTAATCCCAGTGCTGGGGAGGATGGAAATAGGAAGATCACCATGAGTCCGAGCTGCATAGTGAGACGGTATACCAAATATACAAATGAAAAAATAAATAAATTTATTATTGCTCTTTCAAAAATATTATGGTTAACCCAGATCTTTACAGAATCCCCTAAGGATTATCAAAAGGTTCATGTGTTTACCCTTCTCTGCAAGCTTCTCAATTTCCATTCTGATCTTTCATTCTGAAATAACTCCATTCTGTTCAAATCTCAGACATGGAATTGTTTTCTTTTGTTTGTCCAGCTAACAACTTACACATAAACCTCCTCAACAATTCTGTTTAGAATTATATAAAGGAGATTGCAATGTGGACCTCACAAACTTCAAATTAATATTGAATAATAAACTGCTATTTCTCAATTCCTACTTCTTCTCCACCACTAGAAAGTCAATCCTCTGCTACAGCTTTGATCTAAAATGCCTTTCCTTAAGTCTGCTGTGGTTACAAGTGGGTCTTTCAGAAGTTTATCAGATCACACTGTGTCATACTCATCTGTGAATTAATTCAACAATGAGATGATATCAGAAAGTGTTGTTAGAAGGTGGCACTTAGTGGAAAGAGCTGGGTCCCTCCAGCATGTGATGTGAAGGTTCATTCTCGTTTCTAGCTCCTTCCTTCTCTCTCTGCATGTGCCTGCCTGACATAAGCAGAGGCCACTACCATTCCACTTCTTCACAGTGTTTCACTTTGGAACCAGTGAATGCAAACTGAACCCCTTGAACTAATGCCTTGACACCCTCTCAAGTGTGGGTGTCAGGCTTTTTCCTTGGCATGGGAAAGCTGATTCATGCAGAAAACTGGTATCAGAGAAGCGCAGTCCTTTATGTAACTATACCTGGTCATCCTATTTAGAAAATTTAAGGCTTGTTTTTGGAAAACATTTGGAAAATTTCATAGATGCAGACTGCAGAAAACCAAAATTACTGTAACTAGAGCTTGGTGGGTGTTTCTGGTTGTAGCTCAAAGATCCAAATTCTAACAAGAGTATGGACAGTAAAGTACATACTCAGAAGGTCTGTATCAGGATCAAGGATTCCTCTGGCAGTAATACTAGAGGCCATATGTGTTGTACTCTGGAAAAAAAAAATGCCTGTATTTTGCCCATGACCTAAGATCTTCAGGAGACTGAGAGAAAGGGTGATAAAATAATTTTTCTGGAGGAAGAAAGTTCTAGACAGTCCTGTGTCCATGATATGACATGGATACTGCTGATTTCTTTTAGTCATATTTAAAGGGGGGGGAGTATAAACAAAGAAAAAAATTAGAAAAACCCTAAATTTTGTCCAAAAAGGAAAGCACTTATATATTTCATAGATGTGATTGATAAAGGGATTATGATATCTAAAATAAGACAAATGCTTTCTTTGGGATAATAGGAAATATGCTACATGGATGTCTCAGGAAATGGGCAAACTGTAAAAAATCACAAGCTAAATAATGCAGAAAAGTAAACTCCTTTGGAAGTCTTTGTTTAAAAATTGATGGCCAGTGTGCCTTATTCGTTGTAGGCCTTCTGGAGAAGTCTTCCCTAGAGTTCAGCTATCCAGGCACTCAGAGGCATCTGCATCCATAGTCCAAGGGCACCTGACTTCTGCTTGAGCTGGTGACAGGCCTTGGAGTCATCTAAATGCTGTAATTCAATTTCAGTAATTCAAAATGTAAGAACTGTGGAGTAATGGAGATTTCCACCCGTATTTCGACAGAAGGTCTGTATATTTCATGGAATGTGGCCCTGAGAGGTTAGTGTATGAAGTGCCCATCTAAACTGAAAGGTACAGTGGAAACCCCTGGAGATACAGGAATATGCAAGATCTTCAGGCAATGAGTAGTATCAGCCTGAGAGAGAGAGACTATCTGAGCAGTAAGGAGCAAGGCCATACGTTCAAGGCTCTCCAGGACCTGAGGAATTCACAGGGCACCTTAACTTGTCCTGATTACTGAATGGAGCTGCACGTTTGATTGTTTGCCCTCCTTGTTTCCATTTTTCCTTTAATAAAACATCTTTCTATTCCCCTGTTCCTCAGCTTTACAATGATAAAAATTTACTCTGCATCACTATATATTAAAATCATCAAACTTACCATTTTTATGAAGTGAAGTGTTTGTCTTGAGTTTCACAAGAAACTTTGGATTAGGCTTTTCAGAAATGCAGAAACTTCTATGATTTTTGTAACTCTTAAAAATAAATAGATTTCATATAATGAGATAGGCATGAGCTGTTTGGGTATCGAGGTTGAAATGTGGTGGCTTAAATTTAAAAGGTCCCCATAAAATTATCTTGTGTTCATATATCTGGTTTAGGGAAGGTGGTGTGGATCATGAAGGTTCTATGTTGAGCAGTGATTAATACACTAGTTAATTCATCATTCAATGAACTCATTCAGGAGGAGGTGGGGCACGGTCACTGGGTACATGTGCTGAGTGACTGTGTGCCTGTCCTTAGCTTCTCACTTCTTTCTGCTTTCTGGCTGTCAAGATGTGAGCAGCTTTTCTCTGCCATGGCCTTTCACTGTGATGTCTCTCTCATGGAGCAAGCAAGTGCTACAGGGAATCCCCTGAGCCAAATTGATCCTGTCCTTTAAGTTGGGGTATGTGGTACTGAATCACACCAGCAGGAAAGCTGACAAATACATTCTCCCAAGAGGTCTCTTCTGTTGTGGATCCGGTCAGTTATGGTGGATAAACTATTGGTCTACTTAAATGGAGCGAGCATGATTCTGGGTGTGGAAGACCCTTCTGAGGGTTGTTGTGAATGGCATGAAAGAGAACTAAAGGGAGAGATGATGTGCTAAGAATATTTTTGAAAACTTTATCATTCTGGTTTTCCTGATAGGAACTCAGTTGTTCTCATAGTCAGAGGAGTTTGAGTCCTTGCTGTCACTGAGCATGGCTGCGGTTCTTTCCAGAAGAGCTCTGGTTCTTACTTTGACTGCCATTTCCTGGCTCTAGTGCAGATCCCTCAGCCGGCTGGCAGAAAGCCTTCATCCAGCTGGTGCAGGCTTCTGAGTTTCCACTGCTGAGTTTTGGGCCTGCCCCCTACAGAGCTTTGGTACAGACTTCAATGAGAAATTGTCATGAGCTCTGGGCCTTCAGCTGGCCTTGTGGAGGACACCATCATGGGGTCCAGGACCTCAGCTGGATTCTTTGGGTCTCCAGTGTGTGGACAGATCTCCTGCACTCTTTTGCATTTGAGTCTGGATAAACATTATGAACTAATCCTATAAATTATATGGCCTATATCAAATCTTTTCTCTTGTAAACCCTGACCACAGCATCAGCTATTTCCTTTTTAGGAATAACTTCCTTCTTCCTGTCTAACCACAGAACACTGCTTTCCAGGAAATGATTCAAAATCCTAGTATGGCTCTTTTACATTGGGCAAGGCAATTTAATACTTTCTGTAATAACATCTTCTTAGACCAAATCTGAAAGCCTAATATTTTGTGATTAAAAGACATTTCATCAGAAAGCCATTCTCACCCTAAGAGAAAAATTTTACTTAACTCAAAGGCCATGGAACACAAATTACAGTGAGTTTTCAAAGCAGCCTTTAATCTTCTTTGTTAAGATGGTTCAGATATGCTAATAATATGTGTATGTGTTTGTGTGTGCGTGTGTGTGTTTGTGGTGTGCAATGAGTGCATACAGAACAAATAGTAAAGGAGTCATATTTAGGAAAGCTAGTGATGGCACAATCATTCTTAAGGCTCTCCTCATCTAACAGTATATATTTTAATAATAAACTTGAATTGTATTATTTTCAAGGAGCTAAAATATGCACAATTCAAAGGTCAGTTTGGCATCATTTCAGAAAAACTGAGATAGTGTCTCTTGCAGTTCTGATGACATGTGTTTCTGGAGTTGAAAAGGAATCTGATTCACTTTCCCTCATCACTGTTTGGTTTCCAGTCTACAGCACAGAATGAAATTGATGCAGGCCTTACAGAGTCAATTTCTTGGGTAGAAATAAAGGTAACAGAATCCTCTCTCTATTTTGCTAATGCGCATGACAGTTGCTGCTACAAGGAGCAGGAACACTGACTTGCAACGAGATCTTTAGTGCTTTGCTGTCCATGGTGTAGTCAGTGGTATAGCTAGCTGCTGAAGATCTCAGATGAATCAGGACAACTAGGTTTTACTTAAATGTAATTGATTTGTCACTTTTAGTTTTAACATTGGTGTTCAGCTTAGTTTTGGAAAAAAAATTGGGGATATTTGTACAATTGCAGCTGAATTTATTTTTTATTTATTTATTTATTTATTTATTTATTTATTTATTTATTTATTTATTTATTTTATTGAAGTACAAATGTCAATCAGACAGTTTCAAGACACCTTAACCATACAGATTCGATAAATTAATACATTGCAAACTGTTTTCATAACATTTTGGTATTGTACAAGGTGCATACATGATATTATATTTACAGATACTATTTTAGCAGATATCTCTTATCAGTGAATTTAGAGTGTAGCTGCTTACTTATCTTCTTTTTTTATACCTGAATTACATCAAAAATTCAATAATTATTTTCCTAGAGGATGACCGTAGTACTAGAAGCTGACATAATATCCTGTCCAACCACCATTAGTGCAGATCTTGCCTCTCATAGAGTTATGTAGAAGCACAGCGTTATCTATCCCAACTGTACTGTCTATACACATACATCATGAATTTTTCTTTCTACACCCCTTCCTTTGTCTACACCTGTCAAAAGTGGGCACTCCATTGACATTCAACTAACTTAGGTGCTTGAACTCGACACCACAATCCAACACAGTCCAGCATTCTACAACCATAGTGAGTTATTCAAAGAAATTGTCAACCATAGCCATTTACAGCTCAGCTTAATATTATGGCCTCACGATGTATACTTCATTTTTATACTTTTCTGTTGGATGGTTAAGACCTAGGTAGATCAAGACTTACATACCAACACATGAACTTTATATTTCCTATGTGGTCAGTGAAGTCCTCTCAGGGTTTATCTTGTAGTCCTGTACATTATTCTGTATTTCCTTTGTCTGTGTCATCCATGTGGATGAGTCACGGCCAATGCTTGACCAGTTTGCTCTCTGTGAGAGCTTGAGAGAAAGTTTTCTCTTCATGTGACTCTCCCCAAGCACACTTTAGAATTTCAATCTCTTTCCTCTGTGGCTCCATAATCTCCTTGTTCAGAAAATTTGGAGCTCACCTGAGTTTCATGATGTTATAGTACAGGTTCTCCTATGTCCTGAGTCTTCGCTGACCTTGAAAGGCTAGGGCCAAAATGTTGGCTGGCTTTGTGGCTTTTCTATTTCTCAAACTCTGACTTGTGATCTTAGGTTGTTAACCATCCAGAAGAAAAGCTGATTAGTATCCTGCATCATATGACATTCACTTTGCCTTATCTGACTCAATTGATTTTACTTGTTGTACATTACCTTTTGTATTTCTGCTTTTTGCTTGTTATACCACCCTGAATGCACCCGATCTTGTCTGAATTTACTTTTCAATCGTAGCTTTTTGCATTTGGACCCAGGCTCTTGAGCATGCTTGGAAAGTACTACAGCACTAGGCTGCCATGCCAATTGTGTATTTTATGAAATCCAAATGTGCAGCAAGTGTGTCTAATGAAACTTAGTAATCAAATTTATAGGTATTTGTAAGTGTACAATGCATATCACATTTAGATGCACAAATCATGAAATGGAATGCATCAACACTTTTATAATGACCATATGTTGAAATACAATGTTTTGAATATATTCAGTTAAATGAAATACATTGTTTACATGAATTTCACCGCTACCTTTCTGTGTGGATGCCAAAAGATTTTAAATGGTGTATGTGGGTGGGCCAGATAGCTCAGTGGATTAAAATACCTGCTTAGGCAGATGCAGGGACCTGGGTTTGATCCCCAGTGTGCCTTACCAGCTCCACCCCTGGAGCATACTGAGACTGTGATTGAGACTGGGCATGATGGGGCACACCTGTAATCCCAGTGCTTGGGAGGCTGCAAACAGGAGTTTCACTAGGAGCCTGATCTGTGTAGTGAGATCCTGTTGACCCTACTAAATACATACATACATACATACATACATACATACATACATACATACATACATAAATGGTGTATGTGGTTTGCATTTTACCTCCAATGCACCCTGCCTCACTAGAGGATAAAATCCACACTTAGCTACAAAGCTACAAATTGAAGACAACATTTACGCATTTCTCTTTTGCATCCACACAGTTTTTAGACGTTGGCACCTAATTGCAAATTAATTTTAAAAATATTCATATTCTGCTAAAATCTTAATATTTGGATCCTCTTGAAAGTTATAAGATTTGGTAAAGCCACATTCATTATCACATGGTAAGGATTTGCTGGGTCTCACACCATTCAGCTAGCACAGATGTCTTCGCTCCTCATAGCCTCTCTGTCAGTAAACAGAAAACCACTCTGCCCAACCTCTGAAGATAAACACTAGAGTTTGAATTTCTTTAACCACATGACAGAATGACACAAAAGAAGTGAGGATTTTCAACCTTTATATTTTTTCTATGAAATGTGCTCTACATTTGTTTGGCTTATTTTTTCTAGGTACAAAAATTGATCAACATTTTACCAAGTGAAAATCCCACTGAACAGTTTTACAGTTGCCCGAAAATCAGATAACACAACACTGTGCTGCAGAAAATCCTAGGCCTGCTTAACGCAGGGTCTGTTCCTTTAAATCCTAGAAACCTCTCAGTGCTTCCTGCACTATTGGCCTATATGACAGGCTTTAATTAGCACAGACTTTTCACATTCATGGGTAGATTAGAAATTTGGAAGGACTTAATGAAAAAGGTCTGTTACCTTGACCACAGTGAAATTGCAGTTAGAGGGCATTTGCTTTACCCAAAGGCTGACTGCATACAAATATATGAATATTAACATTATGCATACAAAAAAGAAATTTTAAATTTTTACTTAAAAGTGTTCATTTTTATCTACTGTTAATGTCCATGAAGGATTTGAATGACAACTTTAATAACTATGAATTAGATGTAACTAGATTGCTTTACAACCATAACTTTCCTTCTGTGTTTAATGAAAGAAATGAAGTAAAATAATTGTTTCCTTATTTTAAAGTAGCTCACTCCGGATGTGCTGCTGGTAGCCTAAAAGGATACAAAACTAATGATAAACGGATGGATGTGGACAAATGCATGCATGCCTGCAAAGTAAGTAAGTGGGATAATCCCAAATTATTCTGTAAGCAATGGTGGCAAAAATGAATTAAATAAAGATTTCATTGACAGGTTGAAATTTTATGTGATACTCAGGAAGCACAAGTGGAGGGATCTGTGAGGAGCAGAAAGATGTTCCTTGCAGAGGACAGAGCATGTGCGGAGGGTGAAGGCAGGTGTTCTAGCTGCAACGTGTTCCATATTGCTGATCCAGCTACCCAGCCAGGGTGCAGGGCAGACTGGATTGGTCACCATCATTGGGATTCTGATAAAGTGTTCTTTTAATAGCACAAATGGAAGCCTCTTTCTGGATGTGGTCTCCATGTGTGTAGCTAAACCTTCCAGCCCCCAGCAGTCTTGCAAGCCAAGGATCCCAGATGTCACCACCCAGCCAACAAACCAGAAGTTGTGCTTTCTCAGGTAGACTAGAGATCATTATTTTGCTCTTGACTAACTTTTACACACAGCTGAGTTTCTGCTAAATTAGTGTTCCTGGTTGGACAGGAACACTTTGCACCATGTGATTACTCTTTCATGTTTATGTTTAATGTTTTATATCTAAAAGGAAAGCATAAGATAGAGTACAGTATAGATGAATTAAGAGAGTGGGAAGTGAAAAGAAGCAAAAAGATTTTCTCAGCCCCCGTAACTTCACATTGTTCAATAAAAGATTGATCAACACAAAAGTAAGCAAATTTATTAAAAGCATATATCACATACCCATGGAAAATTATCTGAGGAATTAGTAATTCTCAGTGAAGTGGTTTTGAGCTTCACCTTCCACACTAACTTCAACAAATAAGAGTTACCTATTTTATAAGTGACAAGACCAAAGCACCAGAAGTCTCCCATGTTAGTTTCTTATGGGAGAATGAACTTAAAGTTTGGAAATCTCAATTTGTCTGATACCACCACCAAGTTCCAATGTGCTTACAGCTATCACCATGGTTCACTTTGTCCTGCTAGAAAGAAAAGGAGGACTTTTTTGTCTTTGTCTATCTATATCTTTTTAGGCAATTGGAAGGTAAGTGGGTAGCTTTCATCCTTTGCTCATTTCTTTATCTCCAGCCTTCTTAGGCCAAAGAGAAGCAATCTGGAGTAACATGTCCTGATCTTCCACTAAGTCAAAGGGCATAGTCACAAAATGACACGTGGGTTTCACTTTAAGTCTTAGCTTACTGGAGAATAATAATTAGGGAATGCATTACACTCTATGCTGTAAACTGATTATTCTCACTGCTGTACAAGTAAACGAAGTGGTTGCAGGTAGACTAGTGTGGGAGCACAGAGGCCAGTCTCAAGGTGAAGTTGGCCTGAGGAGTAGCTATTCACTGAATGGATGCAAGATCAATCTGTCAGATTTATAGAATCATGCTAACAATAAATGCTGGCAATTTCAACAATGGATGATAAGAAAAATCAATGTTTATTGAGTACAAGCTGTTTTATATGCTTCCTACATCCAATCTTTATATAGCGCGTTTGATTGAGCTTACTTTACAGTTAAAAAAATTTAGACTCAAACAGTGTGCCTGATGTCATATGTCAAGTAGCTGAGGTCTAAAGTAGACTGTAAGATTACTGTGCTCATGCCGCCAAGTACATAAATTTAAAGAATGAGTTGGGGCTGGTGATACACACCAATAATCCCGACACCTCGGAGGCTGAACCAGGAAGGTGGTAAATTTGGGCTCAGTTTGGGAAACTTAGCAACTTAGTAAGACCCTATACTAAAATAAAGCACAGAAAAAGACTGGGGGTGTGGCTCAGAGCAAAGGCCCTGGTTTCAACCCCCAGTATAGTCCTGCACATTGATTAACATAAAAAAATTATTGAAAACTTATTCTTTGCAAAGCCATGTAGTATTATTTGAAGGAAAATTGGTTAAAACTTTAATGGGTTTTTGTTAACTGTCATGTAGTGAAAATATAAACAAGGCTTTTTTCCTGTAAAAAATGTGAGAATATAAAAGTATACATCGAATGGCTCAAGTTTTTTCTCTTATCATCCAAGACACATGTACCTAATATAGTGTGATCATGTATAAAGAACCTTCAACCTTCAATGTATAAAGATAATCAAGGAAATTATGTAAAGTTAGCATTTATCATCTTTAAAACTCATGAGCTAGAGATTAGAGCCAAGGTGGAAAGGAACAGCAGATAGGGGAGGAAATCAAGGCATGATCTAAATAAAGCACTATTGATTTCTTCGTAGCTCTGCTAAAGCTTCTTGTTGGGTGACTAAGCAAATGGTCACTCGTCAGGAAGATGAATTACTACCCTCACGGTTACACAAGCAAGTCGCCTTTTCGATCCATATCAGGAACCGTCACTTGTTATACACCCAGCTACTCTGCGACTTACCTGACCCAGCTGTGTATGAATAAGAAAGAATTTGCTTTGGGTGCAAATCACATGCTGTTAGCACATCTTTTATCCTATATGCCCTTGTTTTCTGTTTGCTTGTTGGATTTTATTTCAGGAGCAATTTGGTTTTTTTTACATGTGTGCAATTTAATTCAAGCTTGTTATGTAACAAGGAAGATTATTCCCAACATCAAATTGGAGAGACAAGTGTATTTTGTAAGACTTTCCACTGGGGTACTCCTGTCGGATGCACTAGTACATCAGCCACGCTCTGGGCAACTGACTACAAAAGGATCACTCTCTCAAATGGTACCTTGGAAACCCTTGGCTCAGAAGCAGTTTTCAGTCACACTGGATTCCACCTCTTTCTCTCCTTCCTACTTCACATGCCATTAGGGATGATAGCCCCGGTGGAAGTTTCCTCTACTTCCATGAAATTAATTAAGTGATGCCATGCTTCATTTTATCTGATTTGGAAGCAATCCATCACCTTTTTGCTGGTTGTATTAGTCCAAGTGATCAGCATATTAATTCATTTGTGAGACTAAGCCCAAGGGTAATCACGGTGAGGAGGTTTAATGCCTCAACATATTAATGTCTGCAATGAGGACGATTTTCTCAGTGTAGAACAATTGTTAGACAATTAGTATTGGATATGATTTCTATGGTTGACAACAGATACTGTGGCAAGAGGGAAATAGTGAAAGGTTGTTTTGCAAGTACTGTAATATCAGCAAGTTCTCTTTTCCCCTACAATATTTTCTTTGATGTTCAGTTTCTGTATGGCTATCTTCTTATTCACTCTCTGCATCACTAAGTAAAAAGAAAAAGTTGTACTTGGTATGTAAAAGGATCACCGGAGACAGCTTGGAACTTTCTGAATGTCTTATCCTTCCTCTATTCTTTCTCTTCAGGTGCTTTGGTTTTATCTGCATAAATTGCTGATTTAATAATTTTCTTTGCATTCCCAATATGCCCTAGAGTCTTCATTACCTCTTTTGTTTCCTGTAATGAGAAAATTCTTAGGTTAACTGATGATCAAGACAGAAAGCCTTGACAGAGAGCGATCCCTCTGGTTTAGCAAGTTGCTATGAATTGAGTAAACAGTTGGAGAACTTGATTACTGATTATTGTTCTTTACTTTCCTGGAGTGATTTTGAAAGTGAATTTAAATTTAGTCTTGAATGCTTTTGTTTACTTTTTCTCAAAGTTTTATGCTATATAAAAATAAGGATGTAGTCCTAGCTTCCCATCTATATGTCATTACATTCTGAGTCTCTTTGAGGTGTGTAGAGTATGTGATTATATCTAGTTTCAAAAAGAAGAAAATAATGACTCAAATAATCTTAACAACCTAGGAAGAAGACACATAGTTTGGTGTAACTGACACATCCTAATTTACCAGAGGCTTACCTGTGCTTATATCAGGGATCTACTGCCACTTGAAAATTCTTTCAATCTTGTATGCTTCTCTAGGTTAGTTTCACCCTCTGACTGGCTTCCCATATGGTCCCAAGTGACTATAACCTTCCCAGTCCACACATGGATGAACACTTTCTCTGTACCTTTTTCCCAGTTATCAAATTGAGATCACAATAATAATTTAACTAACTTAGTCAAGACAAACAATCTATGTCCCTCCCTGTTTCTTAACTGCTCATAAACATGAGTTCATGTGACAGTAGAGCAGATGTGATATGGGAATCTGTTTGTTTCATTTTACTCACTATTTTCCTGCTCCGGAGCCATAGCAGACTTGGTTTATTGTTATGTGTGTGGCAATGATGCACCTTTTAAAGCATGTAGTATTAATGCATTGTCCAATCCTTATAGCCATGATTCATATTTTGTTATACCATCAAATTATAGCAGTAAGACCCCAGCTTTTACTAATATTAAAATCACTAATATTTTACTAATATTACTCTGGAGAAATTAAATTTTTAAAAAGTCCTTTGAAAACTCTGTGATAGAAATAAATGTATCACTTTTCCAAAGTCTGATAAATTGTTAAATTATTGCTTTTATTCATTTATACTTTTCCTACAGTAGCGGTGGAAAATGTGTCTCACTGTCCAGCACAACAGAAGTCTGTGAGCCAGAGTGTGGTTCACATCTCCTTAAAAGGAGAACATCTAGTAGCAGGTGTCACTAAGTCCTGTTAGTCAGCTTTCTTTTGCCGAAACAAAACACTTAAGAATGCCATCTTAATACTTTCAAGCCAGATGAAGCAACTTGGTGGTCCTGTCGCAAAATCACAAAAGGTCTTAGTATCATAATCTAATGGTGCAACAAAAATATGAATCACGGTTATAAGGATTCAATGATATATCAGTACCAGATGGTTTAAAAGTGTGCATTATGTAACAATAAATTACAATTGCTACAACTCTAACCAGGCAAATAGAGTGACTAAGGGGAACAAGCAGATACACATGCTGTATTTGCTATGATCTTGAGACCTCTAAAAAAGGGGTAGGGATATAGTTTACTGTTGAAGGCTCATATTCAAACCCCATTACAGAGAAGAAGAAAAAGAAGAAGAAGGAGAAGGGGAAGGGGAAGGGGAAGGAGGAGGAGGAGAAGGAGGAGAAGAAGAAGAAGAGGAAGAAGAAGAAGAAGAAGAAGAAGAAGAAGAAGAAGAAGAAGAAGAAGAAGAAGAAGAAGAA
>PVKA01031394.1:0-26298 GCA_004027165.1 Ctenomys sociabilis | reverse complement strand
TGAGTTCCACTCATTGCTCTTGTTTCTTAAAGTAGGCATTTAGAGCTATTCATTTTCCTTTCATTGCTTTTATTGTATCTTGAAAGTGTTGATGTGTTATATATTCACTATAATCCATCTCAAAGATTTTATGAGTTCCTTTTTAAGGAACGTATCATTTAATTTTTTATGTTTTTGTTTTCAAATATTTCTGGTATTGATTTTCAGTTTCAACCTATTATGTCTTGAGGATAGTTCTATTCTCCAGAATACACTGACTTTTTAAAAAGTTGTCTAGCATCTTGTCTTCCTGGAGTCTGTTCCTTGTGTATTTGATATAAATGCATTTTTGTTGGGTAAAGTATTTTGCAAGTAACTGTTTGGTCTGGTTGTTTTATATTTTTCTTAGCTTGTATTTCCATACTGATCTAGTTATTATAACCACCACTTATTATTTTTGAATTTTTAGTTCTTTCATTTCTTTTAATTTTTGTTTTATATATTGTGGTGCTCTATTTACTTTATATAGTATGTTGCATATATGTTTGTAATTGTTACAGCTTTTTGATTGATTGATATTTATAATAGTCTAAAATATTTCTATTTCTAGTAATTAGTTTTAATATATATTTTATCTGATCTTATTATAGTTGCAGTGACTAGCTAGGAAGGCTCTAAATCTTAATCTTTTTTTTTTTGTCGTTTTTGAGACAGGGTCTCACTATGTAGTTCAGGCTGGCCTTAAGCTCACTTTGTAGCTCAGGCTGGTCTCAAACTCACAACAATCCTCCTGCCTCAGCTTCCTGAGTGCTGGGATTATAGGAATGCGCTACCATGCCCGGCCCTAAATCTTAATCTTAAATAGAAGTGCATTAAATACTATAATCAAATGACAGAGACTGTCAGACTGAATTTTAAAAAAATGATCCAACTCATTCCTAGCTCAATTGAGCTGCCAAGAAGAGCACTTGGGTCAGTAGATTCTCACAAAGTACATAGAGTGAGAGACACCAGTGCTAGCAAAGCATTACATTACTCAGTACCCAAGCATGTACACTGCAGAGAAACTCTATGATGATAATGAATGTGGAATGGCTTTTGTCTAGTGCTCTTATCTTATTCAATATAAGAAAACTCATGCTGGAGAGAAAACCTATAAATGTGATAAATGTAATAAATTTAAGAAAGTCTCCATCAGAGCTATTACCTAGTTGCTCATTCAAGAATCCACACCAGCAAGAAATCATATAAATGTAATGAGAGTGAAAGATCCTTTAACTATAGTTCTAACCTTATTACACATCAGAGAACTCATACTGGATAGAAACCATATAGATGTAATGAATGTGGGTAAGCATTTAATGAGAGCCTTTCCCATATTGTGCACCTGAGAAAGCATAATTGAGAAAACCCCTACAGATATAATCATTGTGAGAAGGCTTTCTATAAGAACTCATCCCTTCTTATTCATCAGAGAATGCAGAGTGTACAGAAGCACTTCGTATGCAGTGGCTGTGGAAGAGCCTTCAGTGGTTATTTGACCCTGCTTCACCACTAGAGGAATCGGTGAAGGGAAACTATTGAGCCTGAGCATGGTGGCATGCCCCTGTAATCCCAGCACTTGGGAAGCTGAAAACAGGAGAATCACTGTAAATTGAATGCACATAGTGAGACCCTGTAGACCCTGTACTAAAAGAAAAGACCATATGATTATAAACAAAAGGGAAATTTTTAGATTTTTTAGTAAGACTTTCCTCTATATGATTTAGTTGAAACTTAAGAATGAAATTAATAGATAAAAGGTTATAGCAGTTTTACTGCCCTCATTCAATATTGGGTAATTAGAAAACTAAACACCCACTGTGGCCTCTAGGAATCCCTGCCTAGGCAACATGATTCAGGAGTGAGGTGGCTTTCAGCACGCACTTTTACTGATTTTATAAGCAGATCAGTGTATTTTACAAGGGTGAAACTTTATGCCAAGAATGGAAATAGCATTTCATCAGACCAGAGTACTAGATGGAAACATTCACATTTTAAGTATAATTTTAGAAATGCCAATAGATTTTACTATTATAAGAAGAGGATCTAGGTGCTAAAATAAAGTACTAAATTCAAATTTAAGAAAGAAACTAGTATAGTGTTGAATGAGGTACTCACTCTTGATCAAGAATAACCTCCTTAGGAAACAATTTCTCAATGAGATTACTAAAGGTGGAAATGTTGTCTGTAGAAATCTGAGGCTGATATTGTTGACACAGAATCACCCAAACTGCCATTGTCTTTTTTGTGCTCATTACTGCATTGTTGGACAGTTAGTCTAACTTAGGTGGTCACAGACACTGCATCAATATACATAACATGAATAAAAAAGACACAGAATTGTGCACTCAGATATGGTATAGCAGATCTAAAAAGTGTGTAGGGATAATGGTTTGATTGATTTATGGAGAAATTAACTCAATTAATTTAAGGTTTAGTTTAATATAGCACTTACTATGTGCTAGCTTTAATTGTTTTTCAAGTAGTTGTTTGTTCAATCCCCTTACCTGCATCAGGTAGTTACTGTTATCACCCCAGGTTTATGAATGGGGAGACTGAAGTGGCAAAAGTATGGTACCTTCCCCATGAGCACTTCTAATCAGTATAGAACTGAGACTATGCAGTTTCATAGGCCATGTTGTTAAGCACTTTCATCCTCATTCTCCAGTGATAAATTTTCTAAATGTTTTCCCTTTTGTCTTCATTGTTTGTTTGTTTTTTTTCCCCAAAGGAGCTTTTTTTGGTCTTATTTTTACTATTTTCTTTTTTGGAACCGAGAATCGAACTCTGGACCTCGCGCTTGCTAGGCAGGCGCTGCGCCACTGAGCTACATCCCCGGCCCTGTCTTCATTGTTTGTATAGCAGAGATTTGATAGGAAAATTCAAGAAAATCTTTAAAAACAGAACAAAAGAAAATGCCCCTGCTTATATTTGATACTTACACATTAGATTATTATTTTGAATGAATAAAGAAGAAAAGAGCTGATATGATAAATAAATGGTTCAGGAAAACTATTCAAGGGAAGTGTGAGAAATAAGAGTTTATATTGTTGTCCAATAGATCTCCAGGACATTTTTGTCTTGCAAATGTAAAACTTAATACCCATCAAACACCTCATTTTTTTCTTATCTTTAGTTCCAGGAAACTACCACTCCAATTTATCTTTGCATGAATTTAATTTGTCTAGCTATCTTACGATATAGTGGAAAATACCTCAGGATAAATGGAATCATGCTTTTTTTGATAGTAGCTTATTTCACTTAGCAAAAGTGCTTCAGGTTCATTCATGTTACAGCATAAAGGATATGGGCCTCTTTTCTAAGGATGAATAATACTCCATTATATGTGTTTTGCCGTACCATACTCATGTAGGTAATGATGAGTGGGCACCAAGGTTGCCTCCACCTCCTAGCTATTATGTCACTACAAATGTGTGTGCACAGATATTGCTTTCCATGCTTTTGGGTATATATCCAGATGTGGGATGCTGGGTTATGTGATAATTCTATTTTCAGTTCTGTGAGGGGCTATGATATTACCTTCCATAGTATGGACACCCATACATCCACTCATACTGTAAAAGTCACCGGTCTCTACACCTCCTAATACCAGCCATTTCTCTTTCTGAGAATAGCCATCCTAATGACTGTACAGTGACATACCACTGTGATTTTGATTTGAATTTCTCTGATGTTTAGCAATATCAAAATGGCTTATGTGTAACATGTATAACATGTGTAACAATGTGATCACAAAGGCTCCTGGAGAGAGTAGACAAAGGATACATCAGACTTCCACATGGATTTCTTGTGAAGATGGGGCTAAAGTTTGAAAAAGAGGTTGAAAAGTATGTTGAGACAACAAGGAAACAGAAAAAGAACAGTTTAAAGTAAATACATATATTTACTTTATAAAATATGTTAATACATATTAACATATTACTATATATTATATAATGTGTTCTATATTATAAGGGATATAAAGTATATATATATATTTCCCCCCCAAGGACATTCATGAACTTGTTTAAAATCAAATGTGTATTTATGCATTAAAAATTAAATAAAAGCATGTGTATATGGTCTGCAGCTGAAAAACCACAAAATTAAGTCTTAACAGACAGTCAAAAAATATGAGATTTGAAGATGACCTGGAAGAGCTGATTTTCAGAGGCATGTGTACTCATCAGAAACTGTCCCTGGTTGGATGGGATTTAGTTTTGATTTGGTGATTAGTTGTTTATGATTAATGCCATGGTTAAATAACTATTTATGTTTTACTCCTGTGAACTTTGAGATTAAGAATTTTTACACTCATACTGCTGCCTTCCTGTATTTATGTGTGCCTATCTTTTCTTTTGTGAAAATTTCTCTTTGGCATTTCTTACAGTGGTGGGTCTGTTGGTGATTTCTCTTAGTTTTCATTTAAAAATTACTTGGGGCTTTGGAGATAGCTCGGCAGTCTTAAGTACCTGCCTGGCAAGTGCAAGGACCCAGGTATTAACCCCAGTACTGCATGCCATTCTGACCTTGGAGTGCCAAGTGTGCCGGCCTAGAAACAAGGCGTGATGGCACACATCTGAAATCCCAGTGCTGGGAGGCTGAGACAAGCATATTACTGTGAGTCTGAGCTGCCTAGCAAGACCCTTTACCAAATAAATAAACAAACAAACAGATTTTAAAAATTATTTTATTTATGCTGCTGAATTGGCAGCAATTTTCTTTCAGTGCTTTAATCTGCTACTAAGTGTCCACTGAATTCTTAATTTCAGTTTTTGTATGTCTTAGTCCTAGATTTTATCAACTTCTAGAATTACTAATTCATTGCTAACATTTTCCATCATGCCACTTAATAACTTCAGTCTTCTTTTTCTTTTGGTACTGGGAATAGAACTTAGGACCTTGTGCTTGCCAGGCAGGCACTGTGCCACTGAGCCTTATCCCTGACCCACTTCAATCTTTTTTATTGTTATGAAGGATTGATCCGAGGGCTTCATACATACTAGGCAAGTGCTCTGCCACTGAGCAATAACTTCAGACTTTTAGTTCAGTTCATTTCAAGTACATGCCTGATAATTGGATAATATCTGGTTTTCCCACAGGACTTTTTTTTTTTTTTTTAATTGGCTGTTTTGTTGTGGTTTTGAGCTAATTCTTTTTACATGCCTTTTTCTCATTGAATGTTAGACATTCTGTGTAAAAAGTTCTAGCAAGTCAGTCAAGACACTTAGGCAGTGGCAGAACGACTTAGTTCAAGTAAGAGTGGAGTTGAAATGTCTGGCTTCATCCTTTATGAGGGCTGTTCTTCACCTATTCCACACTTATCCTTAAGGTATTGTGAGTTTCAGTAATTAAGGAGTCCTAGGTAAAAGCCTGGGGTATTTACCAGGGCCTCTGTTCTTCAGTAGATTCTGAACTTCAATTTTATCCTCCTCCTCCTACTATAGCTTAACTTAATTCCCTACTTTCCAATGAGAGCTTTTGGAAATATGTCCTTCCAAACTCATAAAAGATGTTAAAAATACACTAAATCACTTTTACTCATTATGTCAAGTGTTCTTTACAGATCATTCCTATTAAAAACTTCCAGATAATCCTTATCTGTTGATGATCATGATTCAGTATATAAAGAATTTACATCAGGAAACAATTATAATTTTTCATAGTAGTAATAATATAGTTTTTGATAAAATGGCAATTCCTACCCATAAGCATAAATAGTAGGTAGAAAAAAATGAGGTAGCAATGGTTGAAAATTGATGAAAAAGTAAAATCATTAATGATAGTGAAATTAATGTCATTTTCAATAGCCCTGAAAGATCAAAATTTACTAATGAGTACCATGAAAATATTTTCTTTCTTTCTTTTCTTTTTTTTTTTTTTTTTTTTGTTTTGCGGTGTTGGGGATTGAACTCAGGCCCTTGAGCTTGCCAGGCAAGTGCTTATTCTACTGAGCTATCTCCCAGCCCCAATATTTTCTTTTTTTAATGAAAATATTCTCATTAAAGATAAAAAATAGTTGGTTTGAAATTATTATATTTTCAAACGTTAAAAAGGGAGCATTTTCATTTCTTATTTTGCAAATGAGATAAGACAAAGTTTTTTTGGGGGGGGACTTTAACAGTGAATCAGTCTACTGATCAACATTAAAATCTAAACTCCATTAGGGTCGGCCAGATAGCTCAATGTATCAAAGCAACTGCTTAGGCAGAGCACATGTGGCGGGGTTCAGTCCCTGGAGTACAGTGCCGGCCCGCCCCAGAGGCGTGCTGAGATGGCAATTGAGACTGGATATGGTGGTGCACACCTGTATTCCCAGCATTTTGGTGCTTTGGAGGCTGAACACAGGTGGATCACTATGAGTCCAATCTATGTCGTGAAACTCTGTAGATCCTGTAGACCCTGTACTAAATACAAAAAAATCTAAAATCAAACTTTGTTATAAACTAAAAACTTCATAATTTATGAAAACTTACCAGTGACCTCAGATAATTTGATAATCATATTTATTCTAGTTTCTATTAACTATTCCATAATTATTTAGAAGCTACTTATAATATCTTTGCAGAGTAGTTTTTAAAATTAATTCCATTTATCAAACTATAATAATAATTTCTAGATATAATACATCTTATTATCAACTGAGAAAATAAAAATTTGGAATGTAAACTCAAAGAACTAGTCTATTAGATATTAAAATACATAAATTGTGCAGGATATTTTTTACTTATGTCTAGTACATTTAAGAACTGTTTTTTTCAAGGTTCTTAGGCAAGCTGTAGAATAACAATAAGTTAAAGAAAATCATTGCCCAGTTGAATAATTTAGGATTTCATAATTATTCTAACAAATATTCCTAATGCCTTTCTCATTTTTCTAGGTGTATGTAAAATTATTGCAAATTTGATTAGTTCCTTGGACGTCTGTTCTTTCAAGTTGGAAAATTTCCTTGAACAATCTGAGAAACATTTTGAAGAATGGGATGGAATTAATGAAAAAATCAATGAAATGAAAACTCAGTTGGACTCATTGTTAACTATTCTGGGCTCTGCTTCAGAACTCTCTGATGTAGATTCTGCCACGTAAGTTTCTGTAGCTATCTTTCCTTTGGGAGAATGTATGTTAATACTCTATGGCAAGAAAATTCACATGCTATACATACAGTTTACTCTTTCAATGTATACAATCAGTGTATTTACAGAGATGGCCAACTGAAGTCAATTTTAAAACATTATATCACCATCAAAGGAAGTTTCATAGACAGATGTGTCACATCTGTTTTTTGTGAGTGTCTCTGAGACAAGAGAATTGCAATTTTGAGGCCAGCCTGGATAGTGAAACAAGACCTTTTCTGATAGATAAATAGATAGATAAATAGATAGATAGATAGATAGATAGATAGATAGATAGATAGATAGATAGATAGACAGACAGACAGACAGACAGACAGACAGACAGACAGACAGACAGACAGACAGACAGATTAGGGCTGGAGATGTAGCTCAGTGTTTTCTGGGCTCATTCCCAAGGATGTCAAAAAGAAAAGGGTTAGGGGAGGGAGGAGTAGGCATAGTTGGAGGAGAGGAAGGAGAAGAAAAAAGACTGAGATGGTTTGTATTATTAGCTATTACTCTTTATACTAGTAATATTGTTAGTACTGTTATAAAACACCAGGAGGTGGGTGGGTTATGAAAAAAGAGAGCCTATTTAGCTCACATTTTGGAGGTGGGAGGTCTAAACAGCATAGTGTCTTCTGGCAAATGCTCATCACAATGTGTGAATGTAGCAGACAAGAGGCTGAGATCATATAGCAAGACAGGAAGACAGATGCTTTTTCCTTTTAAAATTTTTAATTTTTATTAGTACATTTTTTACTTGTAATTAGTACATAATTATTCATTGCAAAGACTTGAGATATATAGGCATCCTACAGCTTAAATCTTTTTTATTCCCTACCTCTCCGCTCCTTCCCCAATTATTTTATCTCCTAGCCTCCTTACCTCTTGCAAGGAAATGTACCTCCTTGCTTCTTATGATCTATTTATCTTACTCTTTACTTATACTTTGGGTTTCTCATATAAGAGAAATCATGCTGTATTTATGCTTGCATGTCTGATTAATTTCACGTAACAATATGGTCTCAAAATACATACATTTTCCAACAAATTACTCAAGTTTATCTTTCTTTATGGCACAGTAGTACTCCATTATGTGCATTTACCAATTTTTTATCCATTCACCTGTTCATGTACATATAGGCTGCTTGCAAGACTTGACTATTATGAATTATGCTGCAATAAGCATGTATATGCATGTATCACTATAATGCAATGATGATGTTAGCTTTTTTGGGAATATGGCTAAAAGAGAAGTAACTGGAGCAAATGGAATTCCTTTTTTTTTTTTTTTTTTTTTTTTTTTTGAGGAATCTCCATGCTGACTTTCTGTAGCAGTTCTGTGTTTACTTGTACTAGCTTACTTCTCAACAGTGCATAAGGGTTTCTATTTCCCACATCCTTGCTAGCTTTTGGCATTGTTTTATTCCTTGCTGATTGTCATTCATTCTGGAGCAAGATACATCTCAACTTTTTTCAATTATTTTACACTCTTTAAAATAAAAGTAAAAAGGACAAGAAAAGAGTTACGGTTTATTGAAAGGAAGAGTTAATGTTTGTTTGGCCAATATTACTATTCCTGTATCTGATAATCTGAGCAAGAGATTTGATAATAAAAATACCTAATACAACAATCATTCTTAATTTTCTATTCTTGTTTTGAAATTCTGTACCATATGTATTGTTGTATGTTGTTCTGTTTCTGTCTTTGTTTTTGTTTTTACTTTTGTTTTGCTCTTTAAAATAAAATTTAAAAAAAAGAAAAAGATACTTTATAAAGCTGTTAATATTATTATCTGATGTTTAAGATAAACTTATTGTAATATGTACTTTATGTATGTAAATATAAATATATAAAATAATATTAAGAAATATTGATGACTTAATTCATTGAATTTCACATTCTTGGATTTCCATCTCTTACATCCTGTGTGTTTCACTTCTCCCCACAATACATCACAAACAAAATTCCTAAAATTAAAATTAAAAAGAGAAAAAATTAAAACAATTTCAAGACATGATAATAGGAGGGTAATAATGGTTAATACATTGCATATTGCTGTCTTTAAGTTAATTACTCAGAGTACAAGACATAGGGATTTATTTTTCCAAACAATATTAGCACAAACCTTTCTTTTCAATGAATTAAGAGAAATAAGTAATACAACTACCCTATCTTGTATCCGTGTTGTTTTAATTTGTATTTCTCTAATAGCTAGAAGAGTTGAATATCTTTTTATGTATTTATTTCGTATTTTTGAGAACTTTTTTGTTTTTTGATTTTCATTCTTGATTTTTTGCCTGGGTCTATCAGGGAGAGGTTTGATTTGAGTTGTTTATATTTTAGGTATTAGTCTTCTGTCTGAAGAGTAGTTGAAAAAATTTTTTCCCCAATCTGTACATTGTCTCTTCATTCTGTTGCTTGTTCCTCTGCTGTACAGAGTTTTTTAATTCCTATCACATTTGTTGAGTCTTGATGTTATTTTGTGTACAACTTTGGTGCTGTTCAAAAAATCCTTGCCTACTCTGGTGTCTTCAAGAGTTTTACTTATTTTGGCTGGAGAGATAGCTCAGCATTCTAAACATCTGCCTGGCAAGCTCAAGGACCTGGGTTCAATCCCATACTGTTCCGACTCTGGACACACTGAACATGCCACCAAAACTGGGCTGGTGGCACACACCTGTAATCCCAGCACTGGGAGGGCTGAGAAAGGAGGTTCACTATTAGTCCAAGATCCGTAGTAAAACCCTCTACCCAATAAATAAGTAAATAAATAAAAGATTTTTAGACATTGTTCCTTTTTTTTTCTTCTTTGGTCTATTTTTTTATTTTATTAAGAAAAAATTACAATGAGACAGCTTCAAAACAGGTTGGTAGGAGAATTATAATTAATACATTGCATATTGTTGTCTTTGTAGTAGTCATTCATACCACAAGATGCAGACATGATATCCTGTCCAAACACTATTAGTACAAATCTTTGTTCTTACTGAATTAAGAGAAAGTAGCTATGTACCTATGCTATTTTTTATATATGGATACAAAATTATCCTTCATTTATATCTCCTTGTTTTGTTTAGCTTTGTCAGAGATGGGTATTCCATTGCCATCCAAATATTGTAGGTGCATGAATTCAGCAAAATACTCCAATATAGTCCAGTAGTCCACAATAGTAGTGGGTTATCCACAGGACTGGCAATGTCCAAATCCGTTTTCGGGAGCCTTCCACAGCTCAGCATATTAACATGGCTTCACTTTTCATACCTCATTTCTACACTTTTCTGCTGGATGGTTAAGTCCAAGATAAAGCAAGACCTATATAACAAAAAATAACTTTTGTATCTGATAAGGTCAGTCAAGTCCCCTCGGGAACTTATCCTGAAACCCTGTGCCATCCTGAAACCCTGTGCCGCACTTTGTCAGTGTCAGCATGTGGATGAGTCACAGCCATTGCTTGACCAATTTACTCTCTGGGAAAGCCTGAGAGAATGTTTTCTCTCCATGTGACTCTCCTTAGGCACACACTACATCATTGATCACATTCCTGTTTCCCCATATTCTTCTTGATCAGAAAATTTGGAACACAACTGAGTTACATGATGTTACAGTATAGGTTGTCCTATGTCCTGAGTCCTCACTGACCATGAAAGGCTAGGGCCAAAATGTTGACTGTCCTTGCAGCCCTTCTTTTTCTCTAATTCTTGATCTGCAAACTTAGGTCATTAACCCTCCAGAAGAGAAACTTATTATTGCCCTACAACACATGCAGTTGGGCTTAGCCTAATTATCTATCTGAATATCAAACATGTTAGACATAAGATGGAACATCTATTTTCCATCAAGCATTCATATGTTACACTTTAAATTTCTATAGAATATGGAAAAAGAATTAAAAATATTTTAAAAAGATGAAAAAACAGTTATATATTTTTACAGACAGATTTAGAAATTTAACCATATATGTCGTTGTAGCAGGACAGTGTGACTTTTTTTTCTAGCCTCTTTTTTTCATTTATTACCCTTTTTTTTTTTTTTTTAAAGAAAACACTTACTTGAGGTAAAGCGTGGCCATAATTGGTATGTCATGATAAGCAGTACATATTTAGAAGACCAGAATAATAGGCATTAAAAAATTGTTGTTAAAAGAATTTTACTTATTTTATCTTATAGCAGCTTAGTATGGACATATATGACCTATTTTGGTTTTAGTTTGATACATGGTGAAAGATAGGGGCCTGGACTCAATATTCTGCAGCTGTATATCCAGTTTCCCCATTTGCTAAAGAGGCTGTCTTTCCTCAAGCATATGATTTCCCTTTTCCAAAGATCAGATACTCCAGTATACCTGGGGTGGTTTCTGCGTTCCGCATTCTGTTTTATCAAGCTACATGTCTGTTTTTGTGTCAGTAATATGTTGTTTTTATCACTGGAGTTTTGTAATGTAACTTGAAGTCTGGAATTGTGATTCCTCTGCTTTATTCTTTTACCCAGGATTGTTTCTGCTAGTCTGCGCCTCTTCTGGTTTCCTATAGATTTTAGGATTCTTTTTATCATTCTGTGAGGAAATATTGTGGTAGTTTGATTAGTACTTATATTAGTTTTATACATGAGGGTTTTGTTTTGGTTTTTTTGTGGTACTGGGGATTGAACTCAGGACCCTGCACTTGCCAGGCAGGCGCTTATTCTACTGAACTATCTCCCCAGGGCCTATACATCAGTTTTTGAACTGTAGTTACTTGAACAATATTGGTTTGCCTGCTTAGGAATTGGGGATATCTATCCATATTCTAATGTCCTGTTTGATACCCATTTTCAGGGTACAGTTAGTCCCTGATTTAAAAATCAGTTTCTTTTTGGCAGAACTGTGGATTGAACTCAGGCCCTTGTGCTTGCCAGGGAAGCACTTATTCCACTGAGACATCTCCCTGGCACCAATCAGTTTCTTTCATAAGCCAGATTAATTCATAATCTCACAAAGTGAGTCTTATACACTACAGCTGTGGATCTCATACTGTAGATCTGTAAAAGTTTCCAACTCCAATGTTTATAAATTGGGAACTTACTGTACTATAGTTTTGTAGAGAGCTTTCATTTCCTTGGTTAGCTTAATTCCTACATATTTACTTTTTCTGTAGATTTTCTGTGATACTATTTTCATGATTTTTTTCTGAGTGAGTTCATTGTTAGTATAGGGGAGTGAAATTGATTTTTGTTTTGATTAGGAATGGCATTGATTTTTATTGATTTTGTTCTGTTTTTTATATCCTGCTATATTGCTGGATTTAGTTATTGATTGTATGACTCTTTGGGTGGAATTTATTGATTCATAGGATCATGTCATATGCAAATAATGATAATTTGGATTCTATCTTTCTTATCCGCATCACTTTATTTGTTTCTCTGCCTAACTGCTCGGGATGTTTTGAGTACTATAATGAACAAGACTGATGATAGTGGACATCCTTTTCCTGTTCCAGATTTTAGAGAGGAAGCATTCAGCCTTTCCACATTTATTTTTTTAAAGATAACAAATATAGTAAAAAAATTAGAAATGATACAGATTTTTACTACCTTTCCTCATTTAATAATACTGTTTGCAGTAGTTTTGCCATAAATTGCACTTATCATATTGAAATAAGGTCTTTTTTATACATATTTTCCTGAAGGTATTTCTCATGAATGAATGAATGTTGGATTTTGTTGAAATCCAATATTTCATTTTTATTTGATTTTTTGATGACTTGTTGCATTCTGTTTGCCAGTACCTTGGTGATTTTTTTTGCATCTATTACATTATATTATTCATTAAGGAGATTGGCCTACAGTTCTGTTTTTTAGCAGGTTCCTTGTCTGGCTTTGCAAGCAGTGTAATGTTTATTTCCAGGAATTACTTTTAGCGTACATTTTTCCCTTTCAGTTTTATCAAAGAATTTGAAGAGTATTGATGTTAAAAGCTTCTTGTAGGATTCAGCATTGAATTTATTGAACCCAGGGGCTGGGGAGATGGCTCAGTGGAATAAGCACTTCCCTGAATTTATTGGACCCTGGGCTTCCCTAATTGGTTGGATTTTTAAATTACTCTTTCAATTCCATTGCCTGTTAATTGGATTATGTAAGGTATTTCTATGTTCTTGGTTCAGTCTGGAAAATTCATATAATCTAGGAATTTATCCATTTCTTAGTTATTCTCCAAATTATCAGAGTAAAGGTTTTCAAGTTGTTTACTAATAATCATCTTCATTTTAGCAATGCTCATTATTTTTCTCTTTCTAATTGTTTTATATGCATCTTTTTTCCCTTTTATTGGTAATATTGACTAGGAAGTTTGTCTATTTTTTTATTCTTTCAAAGAACCAACTCTGATTCATTGAGTCTTTGTACTTTTTAGTCTCAATTTAATTAATTTCTTCTCTGATTGCCAAAGTCCAGCCTCGCCTCCAGGGAACAACCTGGGGAGGGAGAAAAGCATGTGGAGAAGAAAAGAGACTCAGAGAAGCATATTGAGGTTAGGAGGGAAGAGTGTGCCTCTAACCTCAAGCAAAATCCATTACCTTTATTTATGCATGAGTGATTATATAAGCTTTCTTTTCTATTTAAATTTTTTTTTTTTTTTTGCGATACTAGGAATTGAACTCAGGACCCTGCGCTTGGCAGGCAAATGCTTATTCTACTGAGCTATCTCCCTGGGCCCTATATAAGCATTTTTTAATGAAAAGATTAACAGATGTGTCTTTTACTCTATAAGAGAAAGACAATTCACATTTTGATTGATATGAGTACCCACTATAACAAAGAGCATACAAGGAACTTAACCATTGTTCTTTCTGTTCTATTTCTGCCCTACTGAAACTCTCAGCCCTCAGGGGGTACTTTCTCATTGTCTCATGATCTTGACTCTGTAAACTTCCTTGCTATTATTGAATATTTTTGGCTTACACTTATCCCTGTTTCCAGGTTTAAAAGTTAGAGGGCAAACAGCCAATCTCTGGAAGAAGCCTGCACACTTAATTATGTGATGCCAAAACCCTGGTTAATTCTGTGCTTTCCTTCATGCAAGTCATAGGCATAAGAGCCCTGGGGGGTTCATGAGGGCACATGCATGTGATCTCTGCTTTGTAGATTCTCCAAGTTCAGCAAGACTCTGTCAGTGTCAAGAAGTGGATGGTTCTCCACATCTGTTATTTATAATTACTTTTTATACTACTTTCAATTTGTATTGCTTTTCTTTTTCTAGGATTTTGAGGTGTACCTTTAGGTTATTAGTGTGGACTGGCTCTCTTTTTCTTATGTAGGGTATTTGCAGCTTTAAATTACCCCTTTGGGGCTGATTTCATTATATTTCATAGGTTTTGTTATATTATACTGGCACTATTGTTTGATTCTATGAACTAATTTCTTTATGACCCATGGTTATTCAAGAGTGTATTATTTAATGTCTATGTTTTTACAAAAATTCTGTAGTTTCTTTTGCTCTTGATTTGTCATTCCACTGCACTGTGATCTGATAGCATGTATTACTTTGATTCTTTGTTATTTATTTAAGTATACTTCCTGGACTAGTGAGTTTTCTACTCTGGAGAAAATGTCATGTATTGCTGTGAAGAATGTATATATATATATATATATATATATATATATATATATATATATATATATATATATTTCTGTTTTTATTGAATTATTCCCTAAACCAACATATAGTGATCTTATCTGCCTCTCTGAGCAGTTTTGACTTAAGATCCACTTTATCTGAAAACAGTATAACTATTCTTGCTTTAGGGCACCTAAATATTAGAGCTCCTAAATACTGCCTAAAAAATTTCTAAATAACAGTTATCTATAATAGTCCATCTTCAGAAGAAATATCTCTAACTATGATTAGGGGAGATTTATTGTAGTTTTCATCTAGCTGATTTAAGATGAGAAGAGTTAGTGCAGGGGCAACTGCAATCAGAAGTCTTCTCCAGAGAGCTAATCTAATGAACCTCAGATAAAAGTCATATTGTGGTTTAATAGTTATGAACTCTCTTTTTAAAGTCAATCTAAGGGCTAGCAAGAAGGCTCAGCAGAAGGAGCACCTGCTTAGACAAGTGCAGACACACGCCCAGCACAACATGTTGCACCAGCCCACCCCTGGGTGTGCTGAGCCAGCCACCGAGACTTGGCATGATAGCACATGCCTATAATCCCAGTGTTGGGGAGGCTGAAAGCAGGAGGATTACTATAAGTCTGAGCTGCATAGTGAGATTCTATACCAAACACGTTAAAAAAATAAAAGGAGACTAAAACATTTGTCATTGGTTTCATTTGCATGGTGACTCGGAGTTTGGCAGCCTCAAAGTTTTAGGATGTTGAAAGGTTCCTCATGTCCTGTGTCCTCTCTGACACTGAAGGGATAGGATCGAAACATTGGTTGTTCTCTTAACAGTTTATCTTTTTATTTATAGTTTCCATACTTTCATTGCTGAACACTCAGGAATGAAGACCAGTGACATTAGTGTTGTAGTAGGGGCAGTGAGTTTAACTATTATAATTTCATCTGAATATTAAGCACTTTGAAATATAAAGTATTTCTAGAGTACTGTTATTTCTCATCAAGCATGGTTGCTGTAATAGTTGAATCTCTACAGAATGTTAACAAACATAGTTATATAGTTTTACAGAGAAAACTTGAGATCAAAAGTCACACATAGTATTTCAGCATGACAACCATGATGACATTATCTTTACAACATACTTAAATGTCCATTTAGGATAAAATAGCCTTTTTAAGTTGAACATCTCTGTATGTTCACAAGACTTTAAATAACACAAAGAAACTCATCTAATTTGTTTTCCTTTAATAAGATGTCATCTAAGGAGAGTGTTCTAGCCTGTAAATGTACCTTAGAAGTTTATAATTTCTAGCCTCTATGATTTTGGTGTATGACATTATTTGGACTGGTGTAGTGACACATTTCTATAACATACACACCACATAAATTTTTTAAAAGCTATCATTTGACTGGTGATTTCACATACCTTTAATACAGGTAGATTAATACCTACAAAGAAAGGTAGATGTCTAAGTCTAAAAAGGTTAACAACATAAAATAATCTTAGTTTTAGATCTTAGAAGACGTGTACATTTATTGGAGTGTATTTCTCAGACTATGGAAATTACTGAGGTCCCATTAATGAAGAAAAGACTGGAAGATAATATTTCCAAGGAGATTCTTCTTTATTTACCTAAGGGAATTTTGTTCAGAAGTTTCCCTAAGTGCAAGGGGTCCCCATTGAATTACTAAAACAAACTTTTGATAACCTATGAGAAACATCATAACAGTTAACATATTCTTGACCATAGACAGATTCAAGTTATTGTACACAGACAACAATATGTATTGCATTTATACAACCTGTCTTGACATCATTTTCATTAGCTGGCAACCTGAGTGGAAACGTGTCCTTAATATCTATAAGCCAACTTAGTTATAGAGAAATATTTAAAAAATGCAAAAAGGAAAAAATTGTTGAGCTCAAACAAAAAAGCAGTTAAGTCTTATACGTGGTCATAAGTTGAACAGACAGACAGATACACATAAGACAATTGTTATTATACCAGAGTGCACTCAGATGTACTGGAATAAGTTGAATTATAGTAACCTTTTTTATAATAACTTTTATAGTTAAATAGATTAGTCTGTTTTTTTATAGTTCAATTAATAGAGATCTCTTGAAATAAGAATAAGATAGAATAAAAAAACTTTCTTCACCTGTGAAAGAAGAGATAGTTTTTTAAGATGGGTTCTAGGCTGATGGTTTATCTGATTGGAATGTCTTGCTATATAGGCTTTTAATTGTTGTCTTGATAGTCATGGTTGTTGAAAAGTCACAGCTGGTAGCCAAAACTTGTTCTAAATAGACAGACTAAAATTAAAGATAATTTTAACTATTTGGGGAGGTCCAAAGGCCACATTGGGTGAAGAAAGAATTTTTATTTTATTTTTTTAAGAGAGTACAAAGTAGAATTAAAATAAAAAATTACAAGTGATATAGAATTTCACTTAACAAAGCAATAAGAATTTCACAGTATTTGTTGTAATATATTTGTTGTCCTTCAACCAGTTATTCATATTACCAGACATATGCATATAAAATTGGAAGAGGACAGAATAAAAGAAAGAAATGTACAAGAAATTAAGAAGAGAAAAAGTACAAACAATTGAAGAAAGAGATAAAACAAATTAAAGCATTAACTGCTTCTTTCTGTAGACCAACAGAAATGGCCAGTACAGTTGTCTAAACCATCTTGCTTACATATACAGATAAATCTCTTTTCTCACTCTCTCCTGTCCTTCTCCTCAACTCAGTAACTCTTTCCTTTTGTATAAGTTCATTCACTTTTCTTAGTATCCATTGTACCCTTCATATTCCATTCTTTTGAAAGAGACTACTATAGAGGTTAGTATGAGTTTAAAACTGGGGGAAGAAGGCCATCCAAGGCTCCGATCTGCTCTGCTGCAGACATCTACCTGTGATGGTCTTTCGTATTTTGCCTTTGACTTTTGGACCATATTTACATGTAGGCTTTCCTTTTTGTAACCTCAGTTAGCAAATCTTGGAGAACAGTATCTACCCTGGCAAGATGTTTTACAGAGAAATCATAACAGAAAGGCAGTCTTCTCATGACTGAGGCTATGCCTAATTTTTGACATTTGTATCCATTGTAAACTGTCATTAAACTCATTTGTAGGTATGTTTTGTTCTATTAGTGAACTTATCTGTGTTAGGAAAATCATTCAGTCTGTCTTGTGCTATGAAAAAGTCAACATCATTCTGTTTTTTTTTTTTTTTTTAACTGGGAAAAAAGTATATATTTTGAATTATTGGGCTGGACTCAGTTTAGATGATCCCAATTTTGTTGGCAACATCCAATGCATCACAATCGGGAGCCAGTCGAACATATGCCTTCTTCTCTCCACCAGGCCTGCTTAGGGTATTGACCTTGGCAGCATCGATGTCATAGAGCTTCTTTACAGCTTATTTGATTTGGTGTTTATTGGATTTGACATCCACAATGAACACCAGTGTGTTGCTGTCCTCAGTCTTTTTCATGGCTGACTTGTGGTCAGGGGAACTTGATACTGGCATAATGGTCAAGCTTGTTTGTCCTGGGGGTACTCTTCCAAGGGTATTTGAACTGCCTCTGGAGCTGCAGTGTCTTGAGATGGTGGAAGGTGGGTGACATTCATGTCTTCTTCTTTTTGTTGCTGTGGATGCCTTTCAGCATGGCCTTCTTGGCCTTCAAAATTTTACTTTGGTTTCAGCTTTGAGTAGGGCAGGGACTTCCTTCTTCACCTTTGGTGCTGTTTTGGTTAAAAGCCTCAGCATCGTTCTTGAGGGGAGAGAGAATATGAGTTAATCTCCAGTTCTGCTTATGGACTAAAAGGCAAATAAACTTGGACTAAAACTTGTGAATGTATTTTTTGAGAGCTTTAATGTTAAATCCAGACCAGTTTTTTTTAAAAATATGACCAAAAGATAAGTGAAGGTAAGCTTTACTCTGTAAGGGCACTAGTAAAGAGAAACTCATAATTCTTGGTACTGAAATTCAGCATCTAGAAAGGAGAAAATTGCTTTGGACAAATCACTATTGTAAATGGCACTGTTTTTTTCAAGGACAGCGTGGTGGAGAAGAGACAGAAAAGTGACCCCTTGGCGTCTGGATTTTGTGTGTCTTTTGACTGGGGAATTAAAAACATTCACATTGAAAGACTGTCAAGATAGCTCAGCAGACTAAGTGCCTGCTTAGGCAAGCACAGGGGCTGGGGTTCAATCCTGGCATCACATGCCATTCCAGCCCCACACCCAGGCTCACTGAGCTGGGCACTGAGACTGGGCATGGTGGCGCATGCCTGTAATCCTAGTGCTGGGGAGGCTGAAAACAGGAGAATCATAAGGAGTAGTGAATCTGTACCAAATACAAAAAAAAAAAAAAAACATTCACACTGAAAGCCACTGACAGATGGGGAAAACAGACTACTGAGATCTGTGCTGGATGAAGTAGTGGGGGAGGGCTTTGAATAATCTGTTGGACTTAATGCCAACACTTCCTGACCCCAGCCCTTCTGAAAGCCATATGCAGCCAGACTAACTTCTCACTGACGGTGGGCCTTTGTGTCCTTCTCATCCGTACTTTAAAGTTCTCATGGACATCTGTGTGTTTAGCCTGAATCCTCTTTAATACTGTCACTGTGTCCATCACCAGCCTAGTCAGTGACACCAGAAGTCATGAACAATACCTGTTCAGTACTTGCTCCGTAGTTCAGCCTCTTTACCCCTGTAGTTCAGCCTTAAATAACTCCCTCATGCTAGGAAGTTAATCTCCTTCTGATTAGACAATTTTCAATTGTGGTAGGCACTGTGCTGGATTTCTTGTTCTCCTTTAACCTGCCATGTAGAAGGAGTAACTTTCAGAGCACAACCCTACACTGTTTTTGCAGTTTATAATAGCCATGG
This sequence comes from Ctenomys sociabilis, assembly GCA_004027165.1. Classification (NCBI taxonomy): domain Eukaryota; kingdom Metazoa; phylum Chordata; class Mammalia; order Rodentia; family Ctenomyidae; genus Ctenomys; species Ctenomys sociabilis. The sequence continues at coordinate 6,660 of PVKA01031394.1, read as the reverse complement.
ATTTTTCTTGGGCTAATGCTGCTGGCCCAATTGGTTGTTACTTCCTGGGGCTTTTAAACATCTCTGGGTACACCTTGTGTCAGCAGAGAAAAGCCTTTCTCCAGGAGCTGGGAAGCTTCCCTCACTTGATTCTTTTCTATGCTCAGTTGTGCTCCATTACTCCAGCCTCTCTGTAGTTTCAAGTTTTCCTGTCAGCTACCTCACAAATTCTGGAAATCTCTGTCTTTTTTTCTCCTAACAAAGTTGCTTTTTTTTTTTTTTTCTCTAGCTGTCCTGATTCCAGATCTCAGAGAGGCTACATTTTTCTACTGTCATTTTAAATGGCATTTTTAATCCATTGGATTCCTCTAACAACTTATTGTCACATGAACTAATCAGGAGCCCACAAGAAGTACTGATAGCCGCTCCACCAAGTGACCAATTTATCTTCTACTAGCCCTACCTCACCATCACCATACCAAACTTCTAACACATGATGACTGACCACATCCAAACTGTATCACTTATGTATCCTTCATTTACTTCTGTAATGGTGTGAGACTAGATATCCCCCCAGAGCCTCATGTGGTCATATGTGGGACCTTTGTGGATGTGGCTGGGTCTCGAGTGTGAGGTTAGAATTAATTTATGATGCAATGCTATGATCAAAGACACTAGATTAAGGGTATGAGTGCTACCTGTCCTATATTGCCTGAATAACAGAAAAAGGGCAGAAAGATGTTAACATCTCTTGTTACTTTTGCTACTTTCTGCTTTGAATTGTTCTCCTTTTAAACCCACCCTTCTTGGAGCCATCCAGTTATGGGCTGAAACCTCTATAAACTGTGAGCTAAGGAAAAATGTTTCTTCCTTAACTTATAGGTGCTAAGTCTTTTATCTCAGCAATGAGAAAAGTAACTAAGACAGATTTTGGTACCAGAGAAGTGGGATTGTTGCTGTGACTATACCTGACCATGTGGTTTGGAATCCCTTGGGATTGGCTCTTAAGAAGAGTTAGGAAAGGTTTGGAGTAGCCAGCTAAGAAAATAGAGCTGGACCACTGTCTGTTACTTTGCTGAGACAAAATACATGATGCCAAAAATTAAGAAAGGAAAGATTTATTTAGCTCACAGTTTGTGGAGGTCTCAGGCCATAATCAGCTGGCTCCAAGGCAGAGTGGCATGACATCGGGGCAACAGTTCAGGATGGCAGAAAATAACAAAATTAGCAAGAGCCAAAAGGAGTAAGAGCAAGCCTCTTTTCCTCCGTTATACTGTAAGCAGGCTACCACCCCTAGGTAGGTGTAGCACTCAGACCATTTCTATGCCCTCCTCTTGCACAGGATGAAGATGTTTAAAGTCAGGACCCTGGGCCTCCGCTGACTTACTCAGTTAAACTTCTAAACTTCTCAAGTTGACACAGTGCATCAACCACTACAATCCACCCCTTGTCAATTTGGCAACCAGACACATTTCTTTAAAACAGTTTCTAGATACAAAAAGGTATTCTTACCATTTTTACAACTAGAACATTTTAACACAAGTTTAATAATCTTTAAGAACCAGTATTAAGCCTATCAACATTATATTACATTGGAACCATGACTTTCTGCTCCGGCCCCTGCAAAGACTCATACATGTCCCTTAATGCGAAAGGATTTTAGTCCATCTCTAAGAGTTGCTGAAGTGCTAACAGTTTCAGCATTGCTGAAAAGTCCCAAGTACCAAGTCTCCTCCAATATGCAAACTCTTAGTTGCAAGTCTCTGTACAAATGAAAAGTTGAACACTTCCAACATTCAATGGCACAAAATAAACATTTTCATTCTAAAAGTTACAAACTGGAATGTGAAGGATTGGGACCAAAGCAAGTTTAACATCCAGCAGGGCAAACGTTAAGTCCTGTTGTTCCATGGCCAGTGCATGAAACAATCTGGCAAACTGTGAGCTCCAGAGTTTGGAGGGTGTCACACCTATAGCACTTCAGGTGGCAATAGCTCCCACAGCTTCTCTCTTAAGCCTGCTTGGTTCCATCCTTGTATGATCTATATTCCTGGATTCTCCAAACTTCTGAAGTCTCTATTGCACCTTTTGCTTCACCCTCACAGCTTCACACACTACCCTCTCAGGGGCACACTGTCTGGTGTCCTAGGCTTTCTGACATTGGAGTGGAGCCTTCTTAATCCCGTGACTCTTGCATTCTGCATGCACTTAAAACCAGCACCACATGGATGATGCCAAGCTCTGTTGCCAGCTAGAGCAATAGCCAGGTTTTCCTCTCCCTTGGACTTTGCCTGAGACTGATATTAAAGGCGTTAGAATAATTAATTTGGCAGAAGATACTTTAAGGCAGTTGAATGTGAGGCTATAACGTGGCTACTGCTGGGGCTTTTAGCTAGATTTATGTTGAGAATCCAGAACAAGGATGCCAGCAGAAAGATTTAAAACATTTTGAGTTTAGACAGAGAGGAAACTGCAGTGAATCTGTGTACTACAGAGACAGAGCAGAGAAGATCTGATTGCTGAGAAGAGATTGAATATGAAGGATGGCCTGAGGGCATCACAAGAAGCAGAAGGATTTTATCTTTTGCAGCCTCAAAATTGTAAAAGTGAAATACTTGGCTTTGAAAAAAAGTCCCAGCACCATATTCCAGAAGGGCACTGGCCTAGGGAAGTTGTTTCTTGGGATTTGATTCATAGTCACTGAAACCCTTATAACCAAGAGAAGAGGAAGCCTTGCTACTGTTTCAGCTGGCAGCAGATTTCATCATCTGTGTGGTGCTGATTTTAGGTGCATGCAAAATGCAATAGCTGTGAGGTTAGAGAAGCTTCCACCCAGATTTTAGAAGGCTTGGGAGTCATTGGTCTGCTTCCTCTCTGACATCTTTGGTGTTATACTGGGATAATACTAGCCTTCTGAAATGAATTGGTAAGGAGTCCTCCTCCTATATTTTTGGAAGACTGTGAAACCTGGTGTTAATTCATTGTTGTCTTTTGGTGAGACTCAGTAAAATCATCTGTGGGTAATGTTTTAGTGATGGAATTATTACTATTATTATTATTATTATTATTATTATTATTATTATTATTATTATTTTGTAGTACCAGGGATTGAACTCAGGACCTTGTGCTTGCTGGGCGAGTGCTTATTCTACTCCCCAGTCCTGGAATTATTTTTATAAGTTTATTTATATTGTGTATTTCCTCTTGGGTCAATTTTCATTTTTGTATCTTCTCTAGAAATTCAACAATTTCATATAAGTTATCTAAGTTGTGGCAAATTATTGCTAGTATTTGTGTTAGCTCATTTTTCAAGCTGCTATCATAAAATACCCAAAACTAAATTCTTTATAAAGAAGAAAAGGCTTATTTAACTTGTAGGTTGAGAGATGGAAAGTCCAACATCAAGCAGCTTTATTGTTTCAGCTTCCGGTGAGGAACCCCTTGGCCGCATCATAACATGGCTGCTGGCAGCATAGTGGGCACGTGAGTGAAAGGAGAGATCACACACAAGACAGGTTGCCAGAGACATGCATGAGTCAGGCTTGCTCTTTTATGACAATGCTTTCTTGTAGGATTAAGCGGGGTCTTGAAAGAACTATACTAACTCTCTGGGGCTGGGACATACCCTCAGTGACCTAGTTATCATCTATTATGTCCCACCTCTTAAAAGTTCCACTAGTCCTCAACATTACCAAATTTCAGACCAGTCTTCTAATGTATTAATGTTTGGGAGACACATTCAAGCCTTATCCAAACCATTAATGGTATTTCCTTATAATCCTTTTTCTTTCTGGAAGATTGATACCAATGCCTTTTCTCTTTGATTTCTGAATCTAGTAATTTGAACCTAATCTCTATTTTTCATAGTCAGTCTAATTAAATCTTTGGTATCATTTCAAAGAACCATTTCTTATTTTCTATACTGTTATGTTCTCTAGTATTTTTCTAGTCTCTGTGGTACTACTTTCCATTCTAATCATTATAATTTCTTTCCTTTTTGCTTTCTTTCTATTTATTTTATTAAATCATTTCCATACCTGTTAGGTTGTAGAGCTTTCTTTTCCTTTTCCATCTTTTGTTTCTATCCCTCCTCCATTTCTATCCCTTTTTCCTTCTCTTCCTCTTATTCTTTCTTCTGGTCTTTCTCCTCTTCTATCTCTTCCTTTCTTTTTTTTTTCTTCCCTCTCCTCTTCCTCATTTTCTTCTTTTTCACTTTTTTCCTCCTTTTTGTTTTTGAAACAGGATCTTGCTATATAGTCCAGTCTGGCCTTAAAATTGCCGTGTAACCCAGACTGGCCTTAAACTTGCAATCCATATAGGAGAAGTTTGGTGGAACAAGTGCTTGCCTGGCAAGCACAAGACCACAAGTTTGATCTCTGGTACCACAAAAACCCTTGCAATCCTCTTGCTTAAGCCTTCAGACTGCTGAGATTACAAATATGCACCACTATGACTGGCTTTCTCCTTCTTAATATAGACATATGTAACTATTAATTTCCCTCCAAGGACCTCATTAGTTGTATCTTACATGTTTTGGTATACTGTGTTCTTTTCATTTATCTCAAAGTGTTCTATGATTTCATTTGTGAGACAGTATTGACTCATTTAATACTTTGTGTTAATTTGCTTAATTTTCACATATTTGTGAGTTTTCCCATTTTTTTCCAGTAACTGATTTATAATTTAATTCCATTGTGGCATGAGTATATATTTTGTATTATTATGACCTTTAAATTAACTGAGACTTGTTTTATGCCCTGGCACCTTTATTCTGAAAAAGCCTAATATTTTTACTCTTACATATTTATTTGTGGATATCTTTGTATTTATCCTACTTGCTTGGAGATTGCTAAGATCTCTGGATATCTTTGTAATTATTCTACTTTGTAATTATTCTGCAATTATGAGCCTATGAACTTCTTAGAGATTGCCTAGATTTCTTAGCAATATTGTTTTTCAGTATATTTGGGGAGTTTTAAACCATTGTTTCTTTGAATTTTTCTGTCATTTTTATTCTCATCATTTTCCAAGATTGTAAATGGTTTATTTTATAAAGATTCTTTTCTAGTTTCACTGAGGAGTGGGCCAACTTTGTTCCTCACATGCCTGTGAATACATGTAGGGAACACAGACTTTTATAGTAGAAGGGTAATAAAAAGGGTAAGATCTACTTTGTCTAAAGTGTGTCTTGCCAGTTGCTATGTACCTAGGGATTAAGAGCACTGTATCCATGACTAAAGTCATCATACCACATAATTCAAAATCAATTCACCTTTTTCTAAGGTCTGAAATAATCGTGAATACCTTATATTTATTGTATACAGTAAAATAAAACTAATTTCCTTAGCTGATAGTTGCTTATATATTCTAAGTTACTTATCTTAATTTTGCCTGACTTTTCCTTCAGGGTACACCAGGCAAATATATTTAACATGATGCGACAATGGATTTTGAATATAAGCAATGAAATTCACAACAGCCATATTGAACTTCAACGCCATGTATGTACTTTCAAGGCTTTGTGAGGTTGTATTTTTGCCTTGGTTGGTGGTTTTCTGTAAGGAAAACTAGGCCTTAACTGTCCAATTGAAGCAGGAAGTTGTGAGAGCACAAAAGAAACTTGTAATTATTCATGATTTTCAGAGCATTTTTAAATGAAGATGTTGTTGCCTCAGGATTACCTTTATTCTTTACTAAATATGCTGAATACTTTTTTTTTAGTGGTATCAATCTAGGATGTGACTATTTTAAGTACTTATGTGGAATTACGTTTCTGCTATCCTTCAGCCCCTGACTAAACATGTTACTAGGAAAAAGATGCTACAATACTATTTTTTTATAATTACTAGAACAAATAGAACTTTTCTGCAGTTATGAGCCTATGAACTTCTTAACTAGCACATGAAATAATAATAATTTATAAAGGATGCGGTAATTTACTACATTTATTACCATTTCAGTTTTTAAATTTTATTTTGAAGAGTTAGAACAGAAGCAAAGCAAATAGAAAAAAGACAAAAACAGGATAACATACAACAAACCATGTATTACAGATTTTCAAAACAGGGGTAGCTCATTAACAATTATCAACATACATATATCAGCATACAGAGTCAAGATGAAACATTAATGTTAACATTTCTTAACATTAACTACTATTTTCAATAAACTATGGAAATTATGAGTACAGTCATCTCAGCCATCTTGTATATTCCCAATTCCCAATCTTATTTAGAATCTAAATTTACACAAATATCTTTCATCATAGTGCAAATATTTTATATTACTAAATTCACAAGATGAATTTAACTCATTTTAATTTTGCTTCAGTTGGGAATTTTAAAGATATGTTTTATGGGAATATTACTGCTGAAACATTGCTATTAGTTCTGTCTCCATATGATGAAATGTAAATATCAGGAACTGAGTTGGGCTAGCGAGATAGTTCAGCAGTCCAAAGCATCTGCTTAGGCAAGCACGCAGGGACCATGGTTTGTTCCCCGGCACCACATGCTGTGTCAGCCCCACCCTCAGGTAGGCTGAGCCCTTGGCCACAGAAAGAAAGAAAGAAAGAAAGAAAGAAAGAAAGAAAGAAAGAAAGAAAGAAAGAAAGAAAGAAAGGAAGGAAGGAAGGAAGGAAGGAAGGAAGGAAGGAAGGAAGGAAGGAAGGAGGGAGGGAGA
>PVKA01031393.1:0-26313 GCA_004027165.1 Ctenomys sociabilis | reverse complement strand
AAAAAAAAAAAAAAAAAAAAAAAAAAAAAAAAAAAAAAAAAAAAAAAAGAACCTACTTAAATAACTGATACATTTTTTAAAAATGTCTTGAAGATACAAGTGTAGGCAAAGATTTTATGAATGCCCCCCAAGAAAATACCATGATAAAGAGAATCAATAACTGGGATCTTATCATATTAAAATGTTTTTGCACAGTAGAACAACCTACAGAATGGGAAAACCTTTTACCAGCTATTCCTCAGACATAGAACTAATGTCTAGAATGTATAAAGAACTAAAGAAAAATCACATCCCCTCAATTTAAAAACCCAATAAAAAAGTAGACATCTAAAATGAATAGACACTTATATATAGCAAATAAATATATGAAAAAAATGTTCCACATCACTGGTCATTCAAGAAATGCAAATTAAAATGACACTGAGATTCCATTTCACTCCAGCAAGAATGGCTATTATCAAGAAATCAACCAATGACAAATGCTAGCAGAGATGTGGGGGAAAAGGAATATTTCACCATTGTTAATGGGAGTATAAATTGGCCCAGGTAATATGGATATCAGCTTTGAGATTTTTCAAGAAATTAAAAATAGAGGTTTAGTTGTGACCAAGAGTTTCCCCTTCTTGGTATCTTCCTGAAATAGTTAAAATCATCACACCACAACCATATATTCAGTGTCTAATAGCTAAGTCTTGGAAATAGTCAAATATCCATTAGTAAGTTAACAGACATAAGAAAATGTGTTTTTAATATACCATGGAATACAACTTTGCCATAAAGGGTACATTTGAAACATTTCTAGGTAAATGGATACACCTTGAGACCATATTCTTATATGAAATGTACCAGAACCATGTGTTTAAATATCGCATTGTTTCTCTTACGTGAGAAACCGAAAAAGTAAATAAAAACCAAAATGGATGATAAATGTTGAGAAGTAGGAAGAAAATGTCCCCTCCTAGAGAAGGAGAACCAGGGAAGAGGAAGTGGGAAAGGAAGGAAAGGAAAAACAAAAACAGAAGGGAAAAATTAAACATGTTTTGTAAATAAGGAGGGAAACAAGAGTTAAAGGGAGGGGAGGAAGATGGGAGTAAAGAAACATCAAGATATATTATATACAAGTACAAATTCTCTATGATAAATGTGATCATTATGTATATCAAAAGTGTTCCAATCAAATTAGTTTTTTTAAAAGAAGTTTGTACGAAGGCTGCTCCCTCTAAAATGGCCCTAGCTGCTCCATCAGGTTTGCATATTGTAGCTTGTTTGCCAATGTGCTTGAGCATCCAGCTCCTGCACTGGGAACTCCACAAGATAAATTCATTTAAACTTTTCCTGTAGGTCTTTTCACCGTTAAAGGTGGGTCTTAAGGGGTGCGGGGAGCAGATACACCTTCTCATCAAGGCATTTGTCTAATTCAGCTCAAGCAGGTCTAATTCTCCCAGGCTAGTTCCTTTGTTTGGAAAATGTTGTAGAACTCTAGGGAGAGTAATAATTCAGACAAGTCTATTCTTCCCAAGTTATCCTAAGAACACTGACCTCATTATTTGCCTATACTGTGAATAGGTGTTTACTTAATGTGCTTCTTTGCATAAGGATCATACATTGGTCCATCTGTCATCTCTCCATCTACATTACAACAGTCTATTTCTTAAAAAGGAGGTTGAAGCTTAACAGTGCTAATGGCACAACATCATGTAAAAGATGACTAGGGAAGGCTGTGGCATTGTGTAGCAGTGGGTGACAGATAGTGCAGGGAAGAGCCTGATTAGCTTTTGACCTGAAAGTGACATCTTGGACACAAAAAAAGCCCCCACTACCTACAGTGTACATTAGAAGTGCCCAGGGGCAGTCACATATATGATCTCACGTCATCCTTATAATGGTTCTGTTAGGCGCTAAATCTCCAATTTACAGATCAGAGAAGACAAGACTCAGAGCACGATGTGAGCCACATCATATTAGAACTTTATGCAAAATCACTTACTCCCAATGGAGTTAAACTGGAGGGTCAGCTTAGTTAAGTATGAAGTTGGCAATATATCTGATCAGTCCTAGTCTTCTTGGCGCACATGTTCTAATGGGTTAATAGTTATAAACTAGACTACCTTAGGGACAGCTGTATTGTGTAGACTACAGTGCCTCTCCAATAGGAGCACTTTATATTAACAACAGTGAGTACAAGAGAGAATCTTGGGCCTTCTTGGATTTCTCAAATTGTAGTATGGGGCTTCCTGCCTCTAATGCACACTCAGGAGTCAAAGCGCTACTCCAAGGCAGAGGTAAGGTGATTTGCAAAAAATCCCTATGAGATAGGGAAAAGTACCTGAAGCCTCCTTCATCACATCCCATGAAACCTTGGGAAATGATCCTGAGGACAAGGAAATCCCAATTCTATCTTCTCTGGCTCATTCTCCAAAAATCTCCCTCATTGACATGATTTATTGCATATTATGTAGAGGTACAAATTCCCTACAGTGAATGTGATCATTACATATATCAAAAGTGTTCAGTATCGGCCTATAAGAGAGCTCAGTGGACTAAGCACCTACTTAGGCAAGTGCAGTTTGATCCCTGGTAGGCCATACTGACCCTGCCCCTGGGCACACTGAGCCAGCTGGAGTCTAGGCATGGTGACCCACACCTGTAATCTCAGTTCTGGGAAGGCAGAAAACAGGAGGATCACTGTGAGTTTGAGCTGCATAGTGAGACCCTGTACCCAAAAGAAAACAAACAACAATAACAAACAAGTGTTCAGTAGGTGGAATGTTCACAGCTAAGTGCAATGGGTTTCATGTCTTTACCTTAAGGAAATTCCCTTAGGAAGCGAGCTGCCAGATATCAGAAAGCAGCAACAAACTACAAATGATTTGCCCAAAGTGTATCACTTCTCTTTCCTCCTCCAGGCCCATCCTAATTTTAGTTTGAGCTGGGCCAAAACCTAAAGGCATTTCTTTTAACTTTATCTCCAGGGAAGCATAGCTAGCAATCAGGCATGCATATGTTCGCTCTACCCAGCAGGTACACCCTTGCTACATCGCTGGAGTCTTGGGGAGGTCACAGGTCTTATGAATGACAGCAACTCTATTATCCACAAACAGATCCTCTTAGAAAGCTAGTAATGAAGTCTCACAGGTGGAGTCCACCATGCAAGGCAGAAGCAGACCTCCAAGTAACCTGCTGCTTTTATTAGGAGGCTGTAAGTAGAGGAAAAGAGGCTTGCGGTGTAGAAGGGAATAGGGAGTCCTGCCTGCCTCTGAGGAGTTGGTTGCTTTGATGATAGATGATTTCACCTTTGAATACATGAACAGCCTTTATTGACAGCATCTGGGAGGGTAGTGAGGTGGTCTATTACACAGTGACTTCTAAAATTGCTTCATGGTTATTACCAATTATTGGCTTTCTTGGGCTACAGTGTTTCATACAGATTCAATGTAAGTTATTAAGATTTCTCTTATCTCTTAGCAGCTGCCAAAATAGCTCAGCTGGGAGAGATAGACTGAAGATTTCTCTCATTCCTACCCACTCACCATTTAAAAAATTCTAAATTGGATCCCTTCATCCCCAGTACAATCAAATAAACAATCTGTAGTCTCTCATCTCTTGTTACTTGATAGGAAGAAGAAAGTGTCTTGGATTTTCCTTGGGTCTCTCTCAGGTTTTGCAAGTATACTTAAGCCTTCTCCATTGTTTGTTGGTTTCTCCATCTGACAATTAAGGCTCTTGACAAATTTTACTCTTGGGCACATTTCTAAGGGAGTGTGATACTGTAAGTGAAAATGCTTACTTAGAATTCTTTAGAAGACAGAGCTTTTTTTTTTTTTTACCTATATATAGTACTTGTAGGAGTAGAAAGCTTATTAAAGTTCTTTGAAGTAATACAGTTTTCTGCAACTTTAAAAGTAATTCAGGAGTGATGCTTTCTTTGTGCTGTACCTGTGAAAAGGTGACTGTGGATCAGCTGTGGGTTTTGTAAGTATGTAAAGTGGGAGGTTGTTAAAGGCATCTATGTTACTAAGTTTCCCAGGTCAGGCACAGAAAGAAATAGGCAGCAGTGGCCACCCACCAACTCTAGAGGAAAAGCTCAGTGTTTTTCCTGTCGGAGCCAGAAGGGTGCACCATGCAGAGATGTTGCAAGGTTGCACTCAAGTCAAGCCTCTACCCCTTCCCATGCTACTACCTCCACCCTTTCTGGATAGCTTCTGCAGTGAACTGCAAACACTAGATGTGAAGTTTAGACTTTGTATGTCTTAATCCTTAAAAAAAGAAGAGCTCCTTCTTGCATAGCTGAAAAATCTTTAAAAGAACACACTAATACCTTCTGCTAACAGAACAAGTTGGTTGAAGCAGCAAAAAGGGAGAGGCCACTGCTAAATTTGTTCTCCCCACAACCTGTGGGCATCCTCAGGGAGCACAGGGCTCCCCAGCACACACCCCTATAAACAAGGTGCTCCAGGATCAAAAACCCATGTCCACACCCTTCCATCATACACCACTCCTTAGTTTCAACTTCTTCCTTTTTTTGCTGTTTGGTTTTTCCATTTGTAATCAACCTTCTGGGAAAAGTAGTCTGCAGTCTGTCACTAACCTGATGTACACACTTCCAAGGTACTAGAACCTGGCTTTTTCTCTGCTGTTGCCTTTGATAGTGCTCTTCCACAGGCCACTGCCCATCTCTAATTGCCAAGTTCAATGGTGGTTCAGTCTTGCTCAGTATTTTCTATTTTTCAGAATTTCATTTTAGATTCTGGTTCTTCTTTCTTAGTCTTCCTCACTGATCCTTTCCTTTTGCTCTTTAAATATTTTCCCCAGTGTTCTGGTCCATGTCGTCTTTGTCTTCCTTCCTCTTTATATTTGAAATGGACATTTGTCATTTTGCAGCACTAATTAGCCCCTCTGAGCAGTTTCCTTCTGTTGGAGGGTGGTTTAGATTGGAGAAGCAGAGACAATCTGGGCACTTATTTTTCAGCTTCCCTTGAAGCTGAGGTTTGCACAGGTGACCTTAGCTCTGGCAATAAGAGCTACACCTACCTTTGAATTAGAGGTCACACTTAGAAAAGCATACATTCTTGAATTCCATTCTGGTGAAAATAGATACTGTTAAGCCCCAAATAGTGTTCGGTGTCCAGGAGCACAAGCTGAGCAGTCTGTGCCCAGCGCTGCTGTGGCTGTTGTGAGGACTACCCTCTGCTTTCCACAGAAGTCCTTCCTTTGTACAGCAGGGCCTCAGTTCATAAACACCTTTGCAGATGATTTGGTTAGCAAACAGAAACACGTGGCAAAATTTTGTTTTTGTTTGCAAACTGTGTCTCAAGTGACAAGCGCAACTGTGGTCATCTTTCCCACATAAACATGATCATTTTTTCCAAAATTGTAAAACAAATTGTTTGTGAACCAAGGAACCATAGTATCCCCACTCTGCAGTAAAAATACCATGTCACCATATTTGCAGTCTTTAGTGGTATCTTGACACTAAAAGCTCCTAAACATCTTTTGATTTTTGTCTCATTGTCATCTCCCAGCACCACTATATTAGTTCAAGGCTCCTTAACTCTTACCTGTGCTGCTGAAACAACCTCTGAAGGAGTTCCCCTGCTGCCTGTCTTTTCTTTCAGTCTAATTTACACTGCTGTCCACATTGTCTTTTGCCCAGGTATAACTGCACCTTGTTTAAGTCTCTGTCTAAAACTTTTAATCACCTTTTTATTGATTTCAGAATAAAGTCTGAATCCTTGCTGTATCCTTTCCTCTAACCGGCTTGACCTCCTCGATATACAGTGACACTCAGATACAGTCTATCACTTCTCTATGCCATGCTCCAGACATACCCAACTGCTTGTGTTTTCTACACATAGATTTATACCTCGCAGATTTCACTGTGATTCTGGAGATCTCTTCCTCACCATCTGCCAGCAGTAATGACTCATAAACTGCCTCTGGTCTCAACTGAGAGCCAAGCCTGGTGGCCATCATATTTAGAGAGTGGAAATACCTACTCCCTGGACCTGCATTTACAAATCCCCCAGATCAATAGAACCCTACACCCTCAGTTTCTGCTTTCCTCATAATTAATTAATTAATTAATTTACATACTCAAACTACAGTTTTTTGAATGCCAACTCAGTGTTAGTCACTGTGCTCAGTACTGGGATTGAGTAGTAGGTTGTCATTGCTTGGTTTAGGGCACACAGAACCAGCAGAATGCCTACAGTTTAGGGACAGCCTAATTGTCCAGGGTGCTGCACTGTCTTCTGAACTCCAGGTCCCCAGCACTCCATTGGCTATGTGCCATTGCCTTTATTTCCCTCAGAGAGGGTGGCATCCTCATTGCTGTATCCTTTCCTCTAACTGACTTGACCTCCTTGATATATAATCTTGCCTACTTATTCCCAAGAATTATTGCCTTCTAGAAATTCTTGGCCCTCTGTCTGATTCTATCCTTTAGATCTAGTGCCTTGATTATTACTGTCACTCTGGGCTTGACCATACTCAGTGATGCTGAAACTTTAATTTCTGGCTCTTCATTAGAAAGAAGCAGTTCCTTTGATCACGATTCTTCTAAGCCTCTCACCCATAATCCACTGTTCACTTTTTCCTCTTCCCATTTAGCTCACTGCCAGTGCGATATTTATACTTCCCTCTTTCCCCATGACTTTCCATGCTTGGACAATTACTCTTCTATACTTACTCTGACTATTTAAGATCACCTCCTCTGGAAAATTCTCACTCCACTCCTGCTTTCCCACACATTGTCTTTGGGTTGATTATTTATTCAATTCTGTATATCTTCATTAGTGAATCTTTATTTGCCCTTATCCAGTTCTACACAGGCTTCTAATAAAGAAAGTAGGGTTTATTTAGTTCAGTTTTGGAGGATGCAAGCCCAAAGGGCGTAGCACAGGCTATATGGTGGAGGGAGCCCATTAGTTGCATGTTACTTTGTTAGAAAAGGGGTCCTTGACTGGAACTGACCCCTTTCATGTACAGATAGTGGGAGCATGAATAGGAGTGAGACTACATCTCAGACTAGGATACAGGGAAAGACCTGGGAGCCCACAGTCCCTTTCAAGGACATCAATTGACTCTACAACCTCCTACCAAGCTCCAACATTTAAGGTTCTACCACCTCTCAATACTGTCATGCTGAGGAACAAGATTTTAACACATAAACCTTTGAGGGGGACACAGACTATAGCCAAACCATAGCATTCTGTCTTCTCCACTTGAGTGTAAACTCCACAAGGCCGAGTCTGTCTCTGTATCCCCATGTGTGGACTAGTATGTGGCAGAGAGGAGAAAATAACATAAATATAGTTAATACAAGGAGAAAATCTAAATTTTACTTTGAACTAACATCCCTAGAATGGGATTGACTTTCCAACTTTCTCACTTCTATTAGTGGCACATGTCTTTACTCAAGGAATTGGATGTACAAGTGATAATATTAACCTTTTAGTACTGGATCCTAAATACATCTTCCTTTTATTCCTCTTCTTCCCCCCAGTGATGGGCTTGAAAATGTTTAATAATTGGTTGTCTAGGAAAAATGTTTTGTTTTATGATGTTTACTCTTTACCATGGCTGAATTTGAGCTAGCAACGTAATTTTATTGAGTGTAGAATTAGAAGAGATACACACAATTGACTTGTGAACCAACAGGAGTCAGTTCCAGTCAAGGACCCCTTTTCTAATAAAGTAACATTAATGGGTTCTAGGGAACTATTTTTGGCCTATCCCATTTATTAATTTTTTTTCATAATTGCATTGAAGAACAAATAGCAATAAGACAGTTTCAAATCAAATTAGTTGAACAGATTCAATAGCTAATACATTACACATTGTTTCCTTAGTGGTTATTTGTTGTACAAGGTGCAGATATTTATTATTTAAAGAATGCATTATACTTTCCTATGAGTGTTGGCCTCAAATGCTGACGGAGCCAGAATGGAGAGAACCACATAAGCGGCTACGGCACAGGAGCTATGTTGTAGCCAGCTTGACTGGCCTTGTATAGTTTGTTGATTTGCCTCTGATGATCTCTCAGCCATTAATAATTCTAATTTCCTGAGGATAATCTTTTGACTCATAGTAAATAACAGGTTTATCTTCCAAAGAAAAACAAACATAGCGTTGTTTTGATGGTTAAATAACTCACTGAATATTAATTTGCAGTTTTTCTGTGCACTAAGCTAATATGTATGTGTGTGCAGGAGCTGGCAGGGGGAGGGAATGGCCTCACTATGTTCTTTATCAGAATAGGTCTGAGGCACTGTGAGCCTGGCTCAGGCTGTCTCCAAGCATGTGGTTTTAGGTCTTAAGGAAGAAATAGCAGCAAATGTGAAATATTTTTAATTTCATAGATGCAGGACACAAGTGCTATTTTTCTGAGAACTAATTTTCCTTTTGTTTCTATTGCCTAAAACAAGCAATGCCCAAGGGGCTGTTGATCAGTGGTAATGAATTATGTCTGGGATAGACTGTATTTCCTTGGGAACTAATTACAATGATCTTACAGGATGCTCATTGATAACTATTTATGCATCTACAAGCACATCTCTATCTACACTTAGATGCAGAAAAATTGGGAAATGGAAGAATATGAAGAAACTAACATGGACAAACCTAGTGAAATATAATTACTATTGGTAGGTTGGTGTGACTATTGTATAAATAAAGCTTTGATGAATAAAGCTTTATTTATTTACAGAACAGTGGAAATTGTTTTTCCATATTTCCAATCTTTGTGGAAATTGTTTTTCCATATTTAAGATCATTTTTCATATCCACAAATTCCTATAACAACGACTAGGTCTGACTTAATATTCTGTCCTATTTTTTATCCAGTCATCACCAAGACCTATTCTAATCATCCCACCTCTGTTGGTTCAGTCACTCTGTCTTATTCCCCAAAGAGAAACATTGGCCACCACCAGACTGATTTCCTACTACTCCCTCCATGTGTGAGTGGGTCCTTTAGTTCTAGTTTAGCTCCTTAGGTTTCTTAAATGTCCAGCCCTACGAGAGTACCAACTCTTTCTCCCTCCTTGAAGATTCAGTGTGAGTCTCCTCTTGGGAAAACTATCCCTCGTAAGGCTCCCACGTCTGGAGTCAGTGTCACATAGGGAAAAGATTATCTGGCTGAAGTGAGAGAGTCTCATGAGACCCTGAGATAAAAGCCACTTATTCTCTTTGGACTTCTATTTCCTCATTCAAAAATATGAGTTTTGAACCTGGATTAGGCTCTCTCCAAGGATGTTTTCTTCTTTCTTCAAGAAACAAATCTGACAATAAATGTGAAGTAGTTTATGTT
The DNA here is from genome assembly GCA_004027165.1 of Ctenomys sociabilis. NCBI lineage: Eukaryota > Metazoa > Chordata > Mammalia > Rodentia > Ctenomyidae > Ctenomys > Ctenomys sociabilis. The sequence continues at coordinate 17,003 of PVKA01031393.1, read as the reverse complement.
TCATAAATGCATGGCATAAATGTTAACTTTCTGTGAACCATTATTCTTTTGTTTTTATTGCCTGTGCTGCACAATTAATAGCACTTGATATACCTTTTGATCTCCCCAGCCCCCTACATGAAGTTGTTTAATATCCTACAATATTTAGCATGCTCTGGATACAACAAAAGTGTTGAATTAGTATTTTACTGAGAGCCTGTGTAGCCTCACTTTTGAACCATTTTACTTCATCTCTTAATACATTCAAATTGTCAGTGAGTTCATTATTTTATTTATTTATTTTTGTGGTATGGTGATTTGAACTTAGGACCTTGTGCTTGCCAGGCAAGCACTTATGCTACTGAGCTATCTCCCTGGCTCCTCATTAAGTTTAAATTATTCAATGGGAATGAATAACTAGGATGAGGAAAAGGAAAAATGAAAGAAGGGAAAAAGATATATATTTAGGTATATATGTAGTATAGTTTGGATAATTCCATTGTCAATTTTTGTTGGTATTTTGAAAGGAGCACTTAATGCTTATACTTTTTTTTTTACTCTGAGATTTTTCCTCTTTTGAATTTCTTTTTCTTTAAATGAATCTCACACAGTTATATCTGGTAATCTGAACAACTAATTTGAAGATAGCATCATGTAATACATGAGGTAATACAGCAACCATTATTGAATTTCTACTACTTTTTTTAGTGAAACCTTGCATAATTTCTTTTTTTTTTTTTTTGTATTTTGTACAGGGTCTACAGAGTCTCACTACACGGATCGGTCTCATAGTGATCCTCCTGTTTTCAGCTTCCCAAGTGCTGGGATTATAGGTACCTGCCAGCACTCGCAGTCTCAATGCCATCTCAGCATACCCTGGGGATGGGGCCAGCATGGCACAGTGTGGATCAAACCCCCGGCCCTGCATCTGCCTAAGCAGGCACTTCAGTCTGCTGAGCTGTCTGGCAGGCCCTCTTGTATCATTTTTAATGCTATTTTTTTTTCTATCACTATCTTATATTCTTTAAAAATAAAAAAATGCAAAATGATTTGGATTAATTACAGGGCACTGTATATGTGTCAAAAGAGAGAGGCACTGAACAAAATAAAAATAAAAATGTGTGTGTGTGTGTGTGTGCGTGTGTGTGCGCAGGTGTGTGTTGTAATTTTGCACTAATCTTTTGGTTTTCAGAATTATTACAGAATAATAAACTCAGCTTTAAGTCTTGGTTAATTTTTCTTAAAAGGTCTTAATATCTTGTCCATCAAATTTTTAAAAATATAAATCATAACCAAGGTAAAAAGAAAATAGTTCTGTTAATATAATTTTCAAAATGGAAATTTCCAAAGTTGGTAGGACAATCATTTCTAAAATCACACTAACCAGGAAGCTATGTGATCAATGTGGGGCCAACTTTAAGAAAATCCAATTTCTGCAAACCCAAATTAGCAAAATTAAAATTAGAAACCAAAATTTCAAAGATTTTTTTAAACTAGGAAATCCTCATCCTCATATGACCCCCAAATCAGTTTAAAATTACATATTTAATTTTAAGTGTTTTATTTTCACTCATCAAATGAAGAATGTAAGTAAAGAGCACAGAACTTGCACAAATTTAGTAATCTTACAAGTCTCTATTCTTGGCACTTACTTGCTTAGTAAGTAATTTGCTTAAAGATGATCTTGACTTTTTTCATTTTTCTTGCTGCGGTTGAAATGTTTCATTTTAAACATGTGTGATAAATGGAGTTTTCCTTATCTTAGCACAAGGCACTAGAACTGGTCTTTGCGAAAGGAATGTGTACTCCAAATTGAGCAAAGATTATTCTTTAACTCTCCTTTGATATTTGGCATTAGGCCAAGAAACATAAAATTAGCTGCCTTTGGAGTGGAGGTGTTGGCTAGGTGGAAGCAATTCAGTTTGCCCCAGAAAGCTCTAAAAGTTGTTGAAACACTTAGTAGATTCTGGTCAAATTGCTTTCTTCACTAAATCTAGATTTCAGAACTGTCTCCTGCAAGAAACAGACCATCACTTTTCAGAGGCAAAAGGAACTGGTGATGGCATCTTCTGTACACTCTTCACCACGTGGCTCAGAAAATGAGCTGATTTACTTTTCTGACCTTTTTCTGCAACTACAAAGCAGGCTTGTATTATCCATTTTGCCTACCTCTCAAAGACGTGAGGATTGAATAAATGGGCTTTTGAAATTTTAAAGTACTCTGTACCATAAGGCATCATTATTTTCTCTTACCTCTATGCTGATTTTTGAACATGTCTGCAAATTCTTTAACATTCCTTTTATCCACAGGTGCCCTCCATTTGAATACATGGAGCACTAATCTTTTGTTGATACCAAGACAATTCTGTATTAAGGATGAGTTGAATAGGTCAGGAAATTCAGAGATGTAAGCCTCTCTCTTAAAAGAAGGAATTGTAGGTAGCCAAATGAGTCATTACATGTCTCATTTGTAATGAATAGGATGTAATGAACTTCTGAGGCTAAATCAGAAAAGGTGATTCTGGCTCATTTGGGAGAAACCATGCACTATGTTCAATGTCTATCTTGAGACCATGTTGTGGAGAAACACCATGGAGAGGCACATATAGGCCTCTGGTTGGCCGTTCTAACCTCCAAGTCCTTCAGAGGCACCAGAAGTGTAACAGAATTAGCCTTCAGATGATGCCTGGTCCCAAATCTGAGATACCCAGCCCTCTGAACCTTTGCAGATAATCATATATGTATCACAGAACAGAGACAAACTATCCTTGATGTACTGTTTTTAAATTCCTGACACACAGAATCTATGAGTATAAAAGATGGTTGAGTTTCTTTGCTGCTACATGATGCTATTTGTGATGCAGTAGTGGTGACTGGAATAATCACAGCTCCTGCAGGAACTCCACCGGACACTGTGCTCACTCCATGCCAAACATAGTGGCGCACATCGCATGAATTTAGCTTGTTTCATTTTACCAGAACTCAGTGAGGGAGCTACTGAAACTGAAGTTCGAGTTGCTAATGACTTACATTTCTCAGGGAATCAGCAGCAGAGAGCTGACACATGCACAGGATGGACTACAAAGCACATCCTTAGGTTGCAGCTGACTCCTCCCGCATGGTGGACCTAAGCACATACCTTTGGACTCTCAGACCAAGCACCTTTTCTTTGTGACTTTAGTCATTTTTATTCTCTTGGTTCCTCTGTTTTCCCACTGGCTACCTACAATTCCTTGTTTTAAGAGAGAGGCTTACATCCCTGAATTTCCTGACTTATTCAGCTCATCCTTAATACAGAATTGTCTTGGTATCAACAAAAGTTTTCAGATGCTGTCAGCCATTTTTCAATTTTTTTAAATTTTTATTTATTTATTTATTGTATTTTTTTAAAAATACATTAACTCTTTTTTTTTTTTTTTGAGGAACCGGGGATTGAACTCAGGCCCTTGTGCTTGCCAGGCAAGTGCTTATTCTACTGAGCCATCTTCCCGGCATTTTTCCATCTTTAAGGATGAAAGAGCTGAGCATCTATCTTTACCCCTGGAGCCCTAGTTTGCTTGGTAAATTTGGTTAAGCCCACCAGGCTACATTTTTTTTCTACTGGAAAAAAATACCAAGTCACAAAGTAATTCATCCACACATTCTAATCTCAAACATGCTACATGACCACTTTCCTCTTGGTATCCAGAGTCATAAACACACTTGTGACAAACTATTTGGAAAATTTCCACATACCAGTGTTCTTGGCCATTGACTAAAGAATACTAGCTTCCAGAATGCTCCTCCACAGGGTGTGTGGCTCAGACTGCTGCCCTGGAAAGGCCTTTCTTACCTCAAAAGAAAAACCCATGCCAGGACTGACTTTGGTATCTATAAATCCCCTAAACTGGCAGTGTCTTAGGTAAAAATTGTGTCTTTGAAGATCATAGGAACAGTGTTTATAAAGATGATTTATTTGGCTTTTCACATTTACTGTCTGAGCAGTAGTACCTGCACATTTAGTTTGTCCATCCTTACTAAGTCTAATCTCAGGCACTTACTATTGGCAAGAGGCTGCCCTCTTCAATGCAGCATGCAGGAAGCTGCACACTAACTCTTCTACATAAAACTTGGGGCCTTGACTATCAGGCTTGGTCCAACATCTGACCTTGGATATTTTCTGATCTTTATTTTATGAATCCTCTTGCTGTTTACTCCCCAGGATTACCAAGAGGCCAACAGACCCTACATTTGGCACCTGAAATGTGGACACCATTAAGGAGATTTTGATAGGAAGGAGGAAGTTTCCCAGATTTTGCCTGCAACAAGGTGGGGAATGAATTGGTGGTTTAACAAATAGCACTGGAGTGTTATATTAATAATTATCAGGTGAAAAACATGAGGCATAGAGGTCTACTGACCTTAAAAAAATAAATTATATCAAGCTTAAAGAGAGAAATGAGTTTAAGAAGCCAAAAAGGCAAACGTTATGAATTAAAAAATGGGACAAAGAGTTTCAAGAACCACAGATGTTTATAGAGATATAAAAAATGTTGCTGTTTTCTTGGTGCCTGTATTTATTATAGTTTTTAAGACCACCATAAATAACAGCATGCAGTGTTGTTTTAAAATCAAGTCCCAAGGTTCCGGGGAGATGGCTCAGTAGAATAAGTACTTCCCTGGCAAGCACAAGGGCCTGAGTTCAATACCCAGTTCCATCCCTTAGCCACTATGGTGGGTACTGGGTTAACATTTATGATCTTTTGCATGCGGATTTAAGGATACTTTACTGTGACATAAATCACAGGAAATCTTATAGAGAATAGTGGTTAAAAAATTGTCCCATAACTTTGCCCTTCTTCCAACATATACATCTTGAGCCTTGTACATCTAGATTCAGCATTAGTTCCATCTAAAATGCTTTAAGATGTGTTGCCTTGTGATGTTCAGATTGTGACAAGGATCACTGTCTTGTCATTTAAAGCCAAGAACTTTTCTCCCCTCAGTAAAAGGATTTCTCAACCAAAGTGCTTATTGAGCATGAAACTCGATGACCATTTAAGGGGTGATTGTAATACTCCCACAATCAAAGAAATGAACTTTTCGGCTTTGTTAATGTTGAGTCTTTGGCTCAAAGTTTGAAGGCTGCATGGAATTCTGCCCTGTACTTGCAAATGTTTGGAGAACTGCTCAGTCAGCCTTTGGGAAAACATGCCTGCATCCTACTACATTCTCCCAGCTTTGGTCTTGTCAACACAAAACCACTCAGATTCTGAATCTAAATCTCTGACCTCTTCTGTTCCCTGAATACACAGAACAAAATGCAGAGTAGTCAGATAGCAAATAATGAACTCGTGTTATTGGTGGGTATGTCATTCCATTTTTGTAGCACTTAATCTTTCTGGGGAGCTTGTATGGTATCATCCAGCCCACATAGACATCTAAGAAGTAAAAATGAGCCAGACTTTCTTTTCATTATTTTGTAGATGAACAAAATGCACACATGGAAGTATATGGTGAAGAAAGATGTGTGTTTGTGTATGTGTGTGTAAGCACATGATATATTCGTGCACATGAAGAAAGGAGACATTTAATCATTCAAAGTGATTGAAGGTAACAGTAGATGATAGGGGCTTTTGAATCATATCAAGATTTTTGTTTCCTATCTCATTTCGGGGTTATCTGGAAGTTCATTGACTTCAGAGCTCAAAACACAGAGAATGGGAATTCCTAGAGGCACAAGCAGTTTGTCACTGAAGTTCACCTGCTCTTGGCAAGTAAGAGGGAGAGGAAGATGTCTTTTGTTTTATGGACTTGAGAGTAGTATCTGTCCTTATCTAGAGCCCCTGATACTTTCAGTGGATTGTAGAGAACTAACAGCACAAATAAAAATGCATAAAACTGATAATTAGAATTCTAGAGCTACACATAATCTTAAGAGACGGAGCTGAGGATGTAGTTCAGTAGTATGATAGGCAGGCAGGCAGAAAGACAGACAGAGACACAGACAGACAGACAGATAGACAAACTGAGTTAAACTTCTTCTTAATTGCATGTAGTGATCCAGAATGGCTTTTATTTGTCCTTGTATGGTAACCCTTGTGTGTTAGCATGGGTTCACTGTCTTCTAGAAAACAATGGCTGACCAGAGTCAGCCCAGGGTTGTTCTGCGAGTGTTCACTTTTAGCCCCTTTCTAAGCTGTTCTATCTCTGCACACCATCCACTGAGCTAATAATCAACTTATGGTGCTAGGTAGTGTACAGTCCTCCTTTAATTAGGAAACCAGCAGCTAATGCTGCAAGTTAGAAATCAGCCTGATGGCTACCTGGATGGCTGTCATGCACTTGTATGAGTCACTTTAAAGGTCATATTTCTCTGTTCCTGTCCTTTTAGGTCTATTAAGGTTAGGAGAAAAACTAGTTAGAGAAAATGAATAACTTGTGTTGATTTTTCTTAAGCTCATGTTTGCATTTGTGCTCCACTGCATTTAGATAGCCGGTGAGTAGCCTATCTGCCTAATCCCCAGGATATCTGCATGGGAATATGGGACGAGGCAATAACTATGAGGTAAATTGGGTGTGGACAATAGGAAGATGAATCTGTGCACAGGCTGAACAACTGTCTGGTAAAAAACCGACCCTCTCCAGAGAATGCAGTGACTCTTATGTCTCTTCCTCTCTTTTCCTTCAAAAGGAAGGATATGACCTCACAAGGACTACAGAAAGTAGTCTCCTCACTTCCCCTGCAGGTTTATTCCATCATCAACCTCCTAATCTGGATTTAGGGTCTTTCTTCATGGCTTCTTTCATAGCCCATCCCCTGGCTTGTATGAAGGACACACATACCTACAGACTCAGATATTCTCCTGCTGGGGTCTCTGTGAGTCTGCCATGCTCCAAAAATGATGCCCACAGGAACCTCATTAGATTCCTTTGGAAATCGAGTGAAAATTTCTTAGAATTTCTGCTAGAACCTCTGGGCTGGCCACTCCTTGCTTCCTTAGGAAATAAACTACAAAGAAGAGGTTTATATGCAAGTGGTTTATAAGTGTGTGTGCTTAGGAATGATCCTTTCATGGGGGTAAGAGAAGGCTTTGACACAGTGCTGAGCAGTGTAGAGTGTGTCAGAGGCCTTGGCTGAGTGTGCCAGAGCTCCAAACCTGAGTTGGCTCTTCAGTTTGTCCTAAATGAAGACAACATATTCCGCAGTTTCCTGTCTTAGGATGTAGTCGTCCATGTGGGGGATTGGGAAAAGCAGGTGTGGTGGAACATGCCTGGAATCGCAACTACTAGGAAGACTGACCCAGCTGAGCTAGGCTGGGCAACTTAGTGAGAACCTACTTCAAAATAAAATATAAAGGGTAAGATGTAGCTCAGTGGTAGAGTACTCTCTACCAGGCCCTGGGCTCAATCTCAAGTAATACAGCAAGCACGGCCTTGGGGCAGGCAGCTCATTTTGGCTGAGGGCATTTCCAAGGGAAAGAACCAGCCAGAGTCATCCGCGGGCCACGCCCCTGCAACCCAGCCAATGACTGCTTTGCCTCTGGAGAGAAACCACGCCCATGGACTCCACTTCTTTAGATCAGCTCCTCACACTTGCTTGTCAGGGGACAGGGGACTGTAAAGAAATAAGCATTGGGTGGAGGCGCTAAGACCTGGCTACTGTTTTTGGAAGGATTTCAGATAACCTTACTTAAACCCAAGATAGATTCAAAGAGGACAGACCTGTTTTTTTTTTTTTTTCCTTTCTTTTAGTCCTTTAATTAGTGTAGTTTCTTACACACTTGGTCTTTTCTTTCTTTCTAATGTGGAATAAGGTGCTATTTAATTTTGTTCTTCCATAGCTACTTTTTTATGTATATGCTTTAGTGATTTTTTTTTTCTTTACAATAAGTTTTGGACAATTTCATTTCTGTGTATCTGGGTATGATTTTATTCAAATTTCTTGTGCAAAACATTCATTTTTCTTGGAAATGTAATGTTATAAGTTTAACTAAATTCAGAAATTTTAAATCTTTAAATATTTATTACCTACCTCTTTCTACTTTGCGAATACTAATTATATGAATATAAGTTTCTTGATTTTGAAAAAAAATAAACTCAAGAGAGGGTAAAGCATAAGCTAAGAATCCATCTGGGAAACTCTTCTGATCAGGAGCCAGTTTTAGCCTGGTCTAAACCTAAGACATTTTCACTAGATTCCCAAAGGTGACTGTAATCTTACTCTGTTTTAAACTTAGTGGTCTAGGTCATTTGTAAAGCATGGTAGAGCCCAGGGGACCAAGAGAATGTCTGAGAAACATTCTTGGGAGTTGAGAAATACAACCAAATCTTAGAGTCTCCTTTGGTTCCCTTCTATCTGTTCATTCTTCCATGTCTCACTGCCACCTACCTTTATTTTTATTTTTCTATCTAATTTGGAAGGAATGTGTCTGTTACGCTTGTGTCTGCTTGTTTCCCCAAAGCCTCATGCAGTCATGGGGCACCTTCTAGAGTTTGTGATTAATTCTTGATCCAATGCTGGAATTATGGGTGTGAATGCTACACCCACCCTGGGGCAGACTGTATGCATACAAATGTAAGGAGGACAGAGAGGCTTGCTAGCTGCCATGCCTGCTGCTCCTCCCTTTGTTCTTTGCTGTTTTATACCACCATGAGCTGCTGCCCTCTGCCATGTGCCATTCTGCCTTGAAGCCACCTGAGTATGGACTGAAATGACCACTAACTGTGAGCTAAATAAACCTTTCCTTCCTTAATTCTGGGTGTTGGGTATTTTGCCCCAGCAGTGAGACAAAAGTAACTGAGACATAATTTGGTACCAGAGAAGTGGGGTCATTGCTGTTGCTAAACCTGATCATGTGTATTACAAGCCTTTGGGAATGGCTTATGGGAAAATATAAGAAGGGTTTGGAGATGTCACCTACAAGAGAAGTGCTGGAGCACCTTCAGCTGTTCTATATGGGAGATTCTCGTCAGAGCTCAGAAAACTGGAAAGCATCATAGAAATCCTACCTTTAAAGACCAGGCTGGGGAGGTTTATACTAGTAAAAAAAGACTGCATTGGTTGTTGGACTCTGGATGATTTGTGTTCTGGCTTGGCAGAAGGTTTGTCTGCATTTTGTTCCTGTCCAGAAACTTTGCTGAGACTAAGATTAAGCATAGCAGACTGGTTAATCTGGCAGGAGAAATTTCCAGGCAGTCAAATGTTGAGGCAGTGGCATAGTTATTGTTGGGGACTTTTAGTCAGATTTATGTTAAGAATCAAGAGCAAAGAACCCAGTAGGTTGGTTTAAAACTGGTCAGAAAGGAAGCTCCAATAGAGCTGTGGACTGCAAAGATAAAATTGAGAGGGTCTCCAATCCAAAAAGGAATGAGAGAATAGAAAAGATGGCCTGAGGGCATCACAAGAAGAAGCAACTCTCCACTCTTTTCAGCCTCAAAACTGCAAAAAATTTCAAAGACTTTGCGTTAAGGAGAAAGCCACAGAGCAAAGCCACAGAGCACCATGTTCCAGAATGGTGGTGGCAGCCACAGCAGGTTCTAGAACGGCAGTGGCCACACTAGGTTCCAGAATGATGGCAACATAGAGAATTTGTTCCTCGGAATCAGGGTCAGCATGAACAGCAATCCAGTATAGCCAAAAGACAAGAAATTCTGGCTACTGCTCCAGCTGGCAGCAAACTTGGCATCATTCACATGGCATTCATTTTAGGCACAAGCAGCGTAAAACAGTTCTGAGATTAAGAAGGCCTCCACCTAAATTTCAGAAGAAATCTTGGGAGGCCAGGCAGTGTCCCCTAGGAGGGCAGTGTGTGAAATAGAGGGTGAGTATTCTAATGTGCAGTGGAAACTCTGGAATTTTGGAAAATCCAGGAATGTGGATTGTCTGAGGAACTCTGCAAGGAGGGGACAAATCCAGCCCCAGAGAGAGGCTGTGGGAGCTATCACTAAAGGTGCCATAGAGTGGAGCCACACAGAGTTCACAATTTGCCACAGATTGGTTCAGATGTTGAATGTGTAACTATAGGGCTTAATGTTTGCTCTGCTATAGTTTGGACTTGCTTCGGTTTCAATACTTTATATCCCCTTGTGTGTACCTTTTGGAATGGTAATGTTTATCTTGTGCCATGTTGGAAGTGTTTAACTTTCTTTGCATTTGTACAGGGGCTCACAGCTAAGAGATTGCCTTAGATCTTCGAGGGCACTTGGGACTTGGACCTTTCAGAAATGCTGAAACTATAGGACTTTGACAATTCTTAAAGACAGACTAAGAGGTCTTCTGCATAAAGGGTTGTGCATAAGTCTTTGGGTGGGGCCAGGGGCAGAATGTTATGATTTACGTTTAGTTGTCCCCCCAAAGCCTCATGCAGTCATGGGGCAGCTTTGAGAGTTAGTGATTAATTCTGATCCATTGCTAGGATTATGGGGGTGAGAGCTATACTCACCCTAGGGCAGACAATCTGCATACAAATGTAAGGAGGAGAGAGAGGCTCACTAGCAGTCATGGCTTCTGCCCCTCCTTTTGTTGTTTGCTGTTTTCCACCACCATGAACTGCTGCCCTTTGCCATGTGCCATTCTGCCTTCAAGCAGAATGAGTATGGACTGAAATCACCACTGGCTGTGAACTAAATAAACCTTTCCTTCCTTAATTCTGGGTGTTGGGTGTTTTGCCCCAGCAATGACAGAAAAATAACTGAGACAGTTTTAGTAATTTTTCTCTCATTGCTGAGACAAAATACTTGACACCCAATGTTAGAGGAGGAAAGGTTTATTTTCCTCACAGTTTATAGATGTTTTAGTCCATAATCAACTGGTCCAACACAGGGTGGTACATGGCAGAGGGGCAACAGTTCACAATGGCAAAAGATAGCAAAAGCAAGAAGGGGGAGTAGAAAGAGTCTTTCTGTCCCCTTATACTCTCTATAGGCTACCAGATTAAGGCAGTGCTAAACTAATCAGTGGACTGATTTATTAATCACACACCCTTAATCTCAGCATCACACATTGTATATTCAGCCACCTCCAAAAAGCCCAGCCCTCACAACTGTATAAGCCCTAACAGAAGAAAAATAGGTGATGGGTGAGGAGAGATTGTGAAAGAAAAAAATGGGAGGAAAGTCCTGCCCTCCTCAATTCCCACCCTTCTCATGATGAGGCAGAAGAGCATAGGGCTATGAGCAGACAAACTGAGGAAGGTTCTACTCCACACCCCAGCCCAGAGCACTGCGTTTTCTACTCTCCAACACTATCATACAGAATTGGATATCACTGTAGGCAGTCATTATCCACAAACTAACCTCACAGAGGACACAGAAGCTGATGTAATCCGGGACCTGCAGCTGTCAGCAAGCCCCTGGCAACAGTGTTTAAAATATGGGCAAGGGTGAGATATTACCACTGGTCTGAAAAGATTTTTGCCACCAACAAAGAACTGCTATGAGAGCAAAAGGTGCCAAGGCAAGCACAGAATACACAGGGCAAATCTCTTTCTCTGCCCTCCATAAAAAGAGAAAGAGACTTTGCCGATTAGTGCTTGACTAATTTCTTAAGCCATGCTGAGCTTAGGGTTCTTCCTTTTCTGGGCACCTAGGAGGGCAGAAGGAGCTCTTGGCTTGAAAGATTGCCTGCTGGGTCATCACAGAGGTGGGCCTGGCTGCGTGTCACCATGTGGTCTCTGGGGTCCTCTTCTGGAGACACAAAACCAGGCAAGAAAGGTCACGGAGGCTATTCCTTGTAACACTCAATCACCTTGGGGGTTTTACATCTCTCTGTTGACCCCAAAGTACTGAGCCAAGTAAAGCTCTTATAAAGCTGGGTCCAGACAGTTCAACCAGCCAAAGCCTGCTCAACAAGGAAGCTAAGCACAGTTCGGGCTCATGAGTTCCAATGTGCCAGACCTGGCTTCCCAAAGGGCCCAGATCTTTGCACTAAGAGTAACAATTAATTCCCAGTGGGGGCCATCCCATCACCAAAGGATTTCATCTTAGGTCAAGTCCAAGTGAGCCTACTAAAACTTTGGCTGAGGTCCTTTCCTGACCTTGGTATAGTACAGAAGCAGGTAGCAACCCAGACTACCTTAGAGACAGAGGCATGGAGACTCCACCCCAAAGTCAGTTTGCACCCTGAGCTACCCCAACATAGCAAATACCTAAGCTCAGGTCCTTTAATAAGTAACTCTAACATTCCCCAGGCTTCCTTCTTACAGATTCAACTAAATTCAAAGGCACTTCAATAACAGTTCATGTTCTTGCTATCTTTGCTGCGTGCCCATTATCCAGCTCACTGTTGACAATAAAAGCAGGCTCCATGCTGCTTTTTCCTCTCTGATTTCCTTTTACTGATATAGCTATGCACAGAGCCACCTGAGGGTATACTGCTTTGGGGACATCAAGCTCACTATAAGAACACATGCATCCTGGTCCTGGGTTCTGGCTTCATGCATGAATTGGAATCATGGTTTCCTCCCCACCTCTGTGTCACACCAGAAGAGCAGGACCTGTGCTCTCAGTCTTCCAGGGCCCTTACGAAAACAGCTCTTTTTTCCCCTAAACTATTTTCCCACAGGAGCTGAAAACAGCACTGAAGGCCAGGTTGAAGACAAATACATTTCACTTCCTTCACTGTCCTCCTCTTGCTCCTCTGATGGACAAATTGACAAAAAAGAGATATTTCCATATTTTTTATTAAAAAGCAAAAGCTACATACATCAAATCATGCTAAAAATCCCCCTAAGAAGAGTCACCAGCCACAGGTCCACTCCATGTAGCACTGTCCATATGCATGGCAGACTAAACTGCCTAGCAAGTCTCCACCTGCCTAACACACAAATAGGCCTAGCAATTATGCATACACTCTGCATTAGCAGTGGGGACACAGAAATTTCAGCATGGGAAGAAGAAAGATGCAAATGGTGGCACCCTGCTGAGACCCAGAGCTGCACAAAGGCAGCCAGGAAAGAAACAGAAAGGTCTTGCTGCTTAGTGGACTGTACACTTCTATTAAGACAACATTCTCTGGCTCAGTAGAATATGTGCTTGCCTGGCAAGGGCAAGGACCTGAGTTCAATCCCTGGTTCTACCAAAAAAAAAAAAAAAAAAAAAAAAAAAACTCTTCAGGAGCCTAGCCAGATAATTCAGAAGACCAAAGCTCCTGCTTAGGCAGAGCGCAGTGGCCAGGGTTCAATCCCTGGCATGCTGTGCCAGGCTGGCCCCCGGCGACACTGAGATAGCCATTGAGACTGGGCGTGATGGGGTGTGCCTCTAACCCCAGTGCTTCGGAGGCTGAAAACAGCAGAATCACTATGAGTATGAGCTACATAGTGAGACCTTATAGACCCTGTACTAAATAAAAAAAACAAAAGAAAAAAACAAAAAACAGCACTCTTTGCCCTTGTATATCACCACTACCAGGACAAACCAGCATTCACCAATAGTAGGCAGAGGCAAGGTCTGATGGCTGAGAACATCAAGCAAGCCTTAAAGAGTGCTGTCCATTTCCAGGTGGGCCCCTCTTCCACTTACCACAGAAGAATTTACCCCCCACAGCCCTGATCCTCCTAGACCAGCCCACCCTTGAGCAGCTGCATCTTTTTCTTGGCAATGCTTGAGCTCCGGTACCACAGATGTCCCACTCTGCCCTGCCTAGGGGAGCCCTGGCCTCTTATCTATGGGCATTTCCCTGGGGTTCCATCTTTAGCCTCTCCCCTTCTCAATCACACAGCACTCCAGGGGCATCTCTTATCCTAACTTCCTGTGATGCTGTGCCCCAGATACGTATTCAAATGCCCCAAAGCTGCCTCTACCCAAATGCCCCATAGATACCTCTTTAGCAGTTCTCACACTCACTTATCCTCCATTCAGAGAGCTGCTCTTCCCTCTGTGATCCTGGGCTCTAGAATTGACATCAAACATAGTCCTCAGGAAAGTGTTTTCCTACCTGTGGCACACCTGTGTGCTCACATCTTGTGCCTAGGCAGGCACTCTCATATTAGCCCAGCGGCACTTAGGATTTGCTGCCCCTGCTCAGAGGCTGGAGAACCTTGCTACTTTGTCATGAGCTGGAAGGGACACTGGGGGCTATTCCTAGGGGAAACAATGGTGGGGAGAAGGGGATCAATAGACAGAAGGCAGTGTCTTCCTCCCTTAATCAAAGACCAGATGGCTTATCCAAGTCTATTATTTGCTTTCCCCTGAAACTTCTGGCATTCTGCGTAATAACTACCAGCAATGGGTATGACTTAAAAGTGACATCTTTTCATTAGATATTTATTATAGTATTTCCACAGAAACCACATACACTAAATTAGAGTGGTCAGTTTTAACTAAGTAACATTTTCTATTAAGACTACACGAATCTCCCTGTTCTTGGTCATTCCTAATTCATGGAACCTGGGAGTCATCTCTGTCATTACCAGCCAGCAGCTTTTTCTTTTTAAAAGATTCTATTGGGGTATGATTTGATAGCAGACAGCTGGTACATTTAATGTATACAACTGAATGAATTTGGAGACAGCACCAATGGAACCATCACTGCCATCCTCCAGAACCGTAAGCCTCCCAAGCTTTTTCCTACCTCATTCATTCTATTTTGAAAAACTTATGTTTTTCAACATAAGTAGTAAGAAAACTTAATGTAAGACCTTCCTTCTTAGGAGATTTGAGTGGAATTCTGTACTTTTTGCTATACGCACTATGCTGTAAGTAGTCTCCAGAACTTATTCATCTTGCATAACTAAAATTTTGCACCTTCTGACTACCACCTCACCATTTCCTCTCTCTCCCCCGACTCTGAAAAACACCATTCTACTCACTTTTATAAGTTTGACTAGTTGGCATCTTTAAATGCAGTTTAAGTTCACAGTGATGCTTAGAATAGAATGAGAGCAGCTCACAAGGGCACCACTGAAAACACAAGGTTACTAGGGGTTGGTTCTGTCTTCATGAGCTATCAACACTGTTGGTGGCCCCTCCAGACTAATCCAGAACCATGTGAGGCCCTGAATTATAAGTACCTTAGGAAAGTGAAGATTTGGGACAAATATATTAGGTGACTTTGGCTGGGGCTGAGGGGGAGTGGAAAGATGAGGAAAGGCAGGGGAGAGAAAGGGAGGGAGGGGAGGAGAGAAGAGGGAGGGAAGAGGAGAGGGAGGGAGAGAAGAAGAGGGGGAGGGAGGGAAGGAAAGAGGGAGGGAAGGAAGGAGAGAGGGAGGGAAGGAAAGAGGGAGGGAGGGAAGAAAGAAGAGAGACAGACAGACAGAGACAGAGACAGAGAGACCACCCCAGGCAGCCTCTGATTAACTTCTAGGCCACTCTGCCCCCTCTCCAGACTGAGAGAGAAGCATGAGCAGTAATTCTCCCAAGTCTTATCTGTCCAGATGAATTTTCCTCTGACCACAAGAATGTAAGTCTCTTTCCCAGGCTGCCTGGCCTCCTGACCTCTGTGCAAGCCTGGGCTGCCTGCAGGGTACACCCCCCTGAAGGCTGAGCTGTCCACTGCCCACACTCAACTCCCTTCTCTTTCTTGGATCCCTCTTCAAGTTACTCAGATAACCACACAGTCTCCACTTTGAGCGTACCAGCACTAATCCTGTCATGATAAACCAATTGTGCTGAATCTTTTTAAGTCTGCTTGTTAGAGATTTCTGGGAAATTCATATAGTGTTTATCTGCTTACCTGGGACCAATTCTCTAAACTCCCAAAGTAATGGGATCTGCATTAAGCTTCAAGACAGTGAAACAAAGACATTGAAAGAAAGAAGGCTTAGATACAAATTTATAGTATAACAAAGGCTACATTGTGGAGTGTCAGAAAAAAAAAGTTTCAAACAGAATTTATGTAGCCAGGGTGAATTTCTCAATCTTACATGAAAAATCTGTGATAGATTAAAAGAAGGCCTCTTTTCTATTTAAATATCCCACATGTTGTTTTTGAAGCAGTCACTGATTTGAATGATACAAGACTATCAAGAACCACTGGAATAATGTGTGTGTGAATGCATGTGAGCATGTGTACAGCAGTCCCTAGAGCATTTTAAGCACAAGAAACTGAGAGCAGTGTCAATCCAGGTAGGCCAGTACCTGAGCTAAAGGAGGACAAGGGGGAAAGAAAAAAATTCTCTTTGTACAAATTTGTGCTCTCTGCATTTTGAACCTATGAAAAATCCATATGCAGTTGTCTTTTTCTCTGCTATTTGAAAAATAAACCTAATACCCACAACATTTCATGGAGACAATTTATGGAGTTAGAGGTTTTGAAAGCATAATTTTATAGTAGTGAAAATTATCTTTTTTTCAAGGACTTCCAATCTGCTTCAGTATAGGCTTTGAGAGGAACAGAATCATTGTGGGGTTGAGACACTTTGGCTTGACTCAGATGTATTTCCAGGAAGTGGGTGTGACAGCCAGGCGTGGTGGCACATGCCTCTAAACCCAATACTCAGGAGGTTGAGTGTCTCGGTTACTGTTCTCTCATTGGTGGGACACAATAGCTGACACCCAAAATGAAGGAAGTAAAAGGTTGTTTAGCTCACAGTCAGTGGAGGTTTTAATCTATACTCAGTTGACTCTGAAGCAGAACTGCACATGGCAGACAGCAACTTTTATGGCAGCAGCAAAGAACAAAGAGCAAAGGAGGGGGTAACAGCAACAACGCTACTGATAGCAAGTCTGTCTCCTTTAAGTCACATTCAGGCTCTCTGCCTCAGGCTAGGAGTATGGTCTTACCCATAATCTCAGTGGATCATGAGTTAATCACAAACTATAGAAGTCTGCCCCATGACTGCATGAGGCTTTGGGGAGACAACTAGAGACAAACCATAACACGGAGGAAGGAGGATTCCCAAGAGTTCAAAGCCAGCCTCAGCTACATAGTCAATTTAAGGTCAGCTTGAACATAGAGTGGAAGACCATCTTCCAAAAAAGAGAAAAAAAAGGAAAAGAAGGGAAGGGAAGGGGAACGGAAGGGGAAGGGGAAGGGCAGGGAAAGGGGAAAGGGAAGAGGAAGGGCAGGGAAAGGGGAAAGGGAAGGGAAGGGAAAGGAAAGAGAA
>PVKA01031392.1:6067-26418 GCA_004027165.1 Ctenomys sociabilis | reverse complement strand
CCGGCATTTATGCTACTGAGCTATCTCCCCGACCTCAACCTTTGTATTTTTAAAAATAATTCTTTTTTCAATGCAAGATCCCGAGTGCCACTTACTCTTTGTGGGTTGGCATTTTCCTCTCCACTGTTTCTGTGGATTCTTGATATATTTAAACCAAAGTCCGCACTCTCCACACTACCATTATTGACACTCTCCTGAAGAAAGAGGAAGACAATGAGAAGCCAGTTCTGGCAGCAATGGAGATGCTGGCTCCAACTGCCTTTCCCCCCATTCTGTACATGTTGAATCCCAACTCTGTACATGGGGAGCCCTGCATGCATTGTGGAATGACAAAAAAGACAGCAGAATGTGTGCTGGAGCAAAGATCTGTGCCTCACACTATCCCACTTGCTGGTTTGTCCTTCCTCTTGTGGCCAGGGCTGGAGGACTGGAAAGTCAGCCAGCCTCCTGGGGACTTATCTACCTCATCTCCCTTGTCCCTCACCCTTCTTGAGGGTGAGGAATTGCTTTGGCCAACTGAGTTTCATGATCATTCCTTTCTATATGACAAGAATCTTTGACATGAATTCTTTCTACTCCTTTTTCTCAGTCTCCCGGGCCCTCTTTCCTTTGAAGCCCTTTTGTCCCTGATAAGAAGACCCTTGATATGCATGTCTTGCTTGGATTTCACCAGCCTGCCTAATGAGCTTTCTATTTGACTGCCCTCTCTCTCTAGAATGTGCAACGCAGAGAGAAGTAAAGATCAACCACATGTGCTCTGGAGAAGTCCAGCAGGAGACAGCTGAGACCCAATCACTCCTGGTTCTCTCCCAGGGATATTTTTTGGGTGAGGAAGACCTGCCACTTGCAGTGACCAATGCTGAAAGGTGTAAGCTATGCCAAAGCTGGGCTGCTGAGGTCATTGTCCTGCACCCAGACCAGGGGAAATCTAGCATAGTAAATATTCCACAACTTTTCATAGTTGAAACTAAATCATATAGGGAGTGCTACACCCAGCCTGGGACAGATAGTCTGAAGGTAATATAAGGAGAGAGGCTTGCCTCTGCTTAAAAAATAAATAAAATTGCAGGGCGTGGTGGTGCATGCCTTTAATCCCAGCACTAGGGAGGCTGAGGCAGGAGGATTGTTGTCAGTTCAAGACCAGCCTGAGCTACAAAGTGAGCTGAAGGCCAGCCTGAACTGCATAGTGAGACCCTGGTCTCAAAGACAATAAATAAATAAATAAATAAATAAATAAATAAATAAATAAATAAAATAGCATGATTTAAAATGAACAAATGACCTATTCTTTGGAGCTATTTCTAGGTGCAATGTGATATTAACAAAGCCATCCTGACCTGTTTAGGGTGCTCCTTATTGAGAGATTTGGTGTCCCTTGTCTTCCCTGATACGGCTTTCGATCTTGGCCTCTGGTGATTGATGTTAGGTAGATTTTGACAACTGTCATTCATCACTCTAAAGAAGGGAACAAAAGCCTTATAGAAAATTATTCTAACTACTTAATTTGAAGTAAACAACTATGTGGCACATTTGAAGAATGTAAAGGACAGTCTTCAAAGCTAATCAGATGGACCATCACAGGGCCCTTCTGTCTGCTCCATCTTCATCCATCCTGGCCCTGTCTCCCTCCAGGCTACTCACTAGGCTCCTAAAAGATCAGGTGAGAGGAGTCACCTTCTCCTGTAAACCCTACTTCACTCTCTGCATTTTTCCTTTACGCTATATAGCTTCAGCCCTTTAGCAGAAAGCTTTAATGTTTTAGAATGTATTGTTTTACAAGAATTCTAGGGCTAGCCAAATAGTTCAGCAGATTAAATCACCTGCAAGCAGGTACAGGGACTGGGGATTCAATCCCCAGGCCTGCCATGCCAGCCCCACCCCCAGGGATATGCTGAGAAGGTTTGAGACTGGGCATGGTGGCGTGCACCTGTAATCCCAGCTCTTGGGAGCCTGTAAACAGGCAGATCACTATGAGTCTGACCTAGTAATGAGACCCTGAACACCCTGTAAATCCTTCCCCAAGAATACCAAAAAAATGCCGGGCGTGGTGGCGCAGGCCTGTAATCCCAGCACTCGGGAGGCTGAGGCAGGAGGATTGTTGTGAGTTCGAGACCAGCCTGAGCTACAAACTGAGCTTAAGGCCAGCCTGAACTGCATAGTGAGACCCTGTCTCAAAAAGACCAAAAAAAAAAAAAAAAAAGAATACCAAAAAAAGAATTCTTCCATTTTTTTGACACTCTCCTTAAAGCATCAGAACAGGAAAACTATGGAAAGTAGGGCAGAAGGAACCATCCTATTCAAATTAACAAATATTAGGATATCTAGGAATTTTTCCATGGTTTTAGTCCAATAAACTGGATGTACCTTGCCTACTGGAAGTACTTCTCAGCCTGTGTGGGCAGTAAACATCAAAAAGGGCTTGTGGAAGGAAAGCAAAATTTATCCATGTCTGTTGTCATAGATCATTCATAGGGACCAGTCTTCCATCAAATACTGTTCACTTGGAGCAAAATAAATTGATGGGGATAGATATCAAAGCACTAACTCTGGTGAAGACAGGGAGTATTGCCTGGAGAAGAAAACCTATTGGAAGACTGAAAATGTTGATGACAACAGAGCACTGAGCCTATAAACTTAAAATAGACCTGTGCACTATAACCTCATAATTAGACATCAAATTTGGTCTTAAAATATCTCTACTATGCAAAGGAAGATGATATCCAGAGAAAGGAAGAACCTGCATGGGGAAACAAAAAGGGACTCTTCCCACATTGTAAGTTGTTTTCTTCTCCTGGTTCTTTGACCTTTCCATCTGCAAGAGATTTGCTAAAAGGATTTCACCATGTTCTTTTTTTCTTTTCTTTTTTTTTTTTTTTTTTTTTGGCAGAACCAGGGATTGAACTCAGATCCTTGCGCTTGCCAGGGAAGCACTTATTCTACTGAGCCATCTCCCTGGCCTCACCATATTTTAAGTTACTTCAGAGAGCTTCTGCTTGAAATCCATTTCTTTATGAGGAAAAAAAAAAAGCTGTTCATCTCTAATATGGCCATACTGTCTGGTCAGCAAGACCACACATGTCAATAGCACTACAGATGTACACCCATGGTGATCCTAATGTTGGACCCACTGAGAAAACATCATGAATGGTGGACCCTGACCATTCTTGGGGCATCTGTTTTCATCTGTAAACCAGGAATAAAAAGTCAGCATTTTGGACCACCTGCTGGCACCAAAACGAAATGAAGTGACTATGAAGTGAACACAAAACATTTTGCAAAAACAAACCCTTATTAATAAAATACATTATATCATTTGCATATAATATATATATATATATATATATATATATATATATATATATATATATATATATATATATATATTTTGGGACTGCAGTATCCTTATGGGACTGCAGGGAATGAGAGCTCCATTTTCCACTCTGATTTCCCACTGGGTGCACCTGACCCAAAACAGTTTAACACAACCAAAGACCAAAGCACTAATGTACAAAGCAAGGCATTTTATTCTCAATCAGCTCTAATTGTAATACTCTCCCAAATATAGAACCAAATTCCCTCAGCTTTAAATCTAGGTCCCAGTCCTAGGTGCACTCAGTTGAGATCTGTAGAGAAGGCCCAATTCCCCTTTAGAGAGTGAAGATGGCAACTGCATTGTCTAAGGACACTATCTCCAAGTCCTCTGTTCCAGCTAAACATTTCTGGTTGGTCCAGGCACCCCAAAATTATGTGGCTCCCAGATCCCTCCTCATCCTCATCCTCATCCTCATTCTATTTATTTATTTTTATTTGTTTATTTACTGCTTTCAGACCTGCATAGATTAACCTACTTTTTCAGTAGTGTATCTCTGTTGATAAGGCCTGAGGCCCCATTAGCAACCACAGCACATTCAGGTGATGCTGATTCAGGTGCTGCCTCCTGCAGTTCACTTGAATTTCTAGGTCTGTGTTCTATAATGGGGGAACTCTTTGTTGAAAATCTTTTGTTAGAACCTAAACATTATTCCACTAAATTTCATCTTGTTACTTTGAGCCCATCCTCCAAATTGTCAAGGCCTTTTGTGATTCCAATTCTGTCATCTATCACATCCTCCTTTGAGTCAACCAGACAGTCTGCAAAGTAGAAGTACATTTTCTGGTGTGTGATGCAAGATTAAGACAATGTGATTTGCTAACAGCCAGTCTCATAATGTAACCTCTCATTCAGTGATCTTTGAGGATACAATTGTGTGGAGGACCACCTGGGCAACTCTCTTTGTTTTGTTTTGTTTTGTTTTGTTTTGGTGGAACTGGGGATTGAACTCAGGCCCTTGTGCTTGCCAGGGAAGCACTTATTCCACTGAGCCATCTCCCCAGCCCCCCTGGGCAACTCTCTTTGGAAGAGCAGTTGTCTCCATTTCCGTGTATTGATAGGTACAGAGCTGACTAGCACTTTTCCTTATCCCTTCAACTGGCTTTAAGCAATGCATATCAGTCCAGCTGAGGTACTGGTGGTAGTCTTTGAAAACAGCAGGCATACTTTCCTGGAAGCCCCCATTTACTGCTCTTGACACTTGATGAAGAGCCAATGCTCCATGCTGTCAGCTGGGATGGAGCCTATTACTTCCTGGGGCTTGAAAGATTACACATCAGAGCTGTAGCACTGACCCCAAAACATTACATTCTATCTCAGTTGTATAATGCAGATTACTCTTTCTGGATATCCTTCTCTCTATATATCACAGAGGTAAATGCAGGCCTCCTGGCTAGCCCAGCTCCTGCCACTCACCTCCTTCTCACCATTCTCACAGTCACTCATCCGCAAGCTCTTCATGAATGAGTAAAATCTGGGTCTGGCCTTGGGTAGAGGTCTTTGTTCTAGATAGCCACCATCATGGCTGGACTTAGAACCCCTTGGCTCCCCATAGCTACAAATATGCTTTAGTGTCTTTATTCTCACTGTGGGTTGCACTGAGGTCATAGATTGGCATTAACTTAATGTGATTCCAATAACTCACCCATGGGATTACAAATGCAAACTTTCTGGGCTGTGATGAGGACTAGAAATGTCTCACTGCACAATTGTGCATAAAAACGTTGTTCACTGCTTTCCTGATTATCCATCCGACTCTAACCATTTGCTGTCCAGCCTTTATGGTTTGCCATGTACCAACATTTCCTCAGAGTACAGCTGTTACCTAGGCTGCTGTGATCCATCCCCAAAGGGGAACCAAACTCTCCAACAGCACTGGCTCCCAGAATGTCTGCCAGCAAAAGAACACTGAGGACATTGCAGGGAAGAATATGTGCCTGAAAAATAATCAGAATCTAAGCAGACTAAAGCCAACCTCACAAATTGTTCCTCACTGTTTCTGTTCACAGGCAGTTACCATTTGTTACTAGAGTCTGAATAACTTTATGGAAAGTATAAATAACGGAACAATACTTTTGTCAAAATGACAGAACCATTCCTAAAGAATAACTGAAGCAATGGCTGATTAGGCAGAGTGCCACCGTAAGCATTGTCCTGAACAGTGCATGAGCACAAGGGTCGCTGTGAGCAGTGTGGACACTTCCTGCTCCCTTCCTTCTCTGGCTGTAGATGGGGAACTGGATTTGTAACAGCAGGTGACTGGGTAGGGCACATAGAACTCACAGCTCTTGGAGCCAATAAGTTGCTTATGATGTCAATCTAAGTTTTCTTTTTTGAATTATATTCTAGGCATTTTTTAAAAACTTTATTCACTGTCTGTGTGTCCACTAGTATTCCTGAGATTTTTAGGTTTTATTATGATATTCTAAATCCCCAGTTCCTACAGCTCCAAAAGTGGCTGTTCTCAGAAGGAGCACCTGGCACCCCTGGGCATTTATTAACAGCCATAACAACAAGGGTATATGTGTTGGGAGTTGGATTAAGGAATGGGGAAGATACTGGGGCAGGGTTGGGGTCTTATGGGAGAATGTGTCCACCTAGAGGATTCAAGGGACAGAGGGCACTTCCATCAGGTACGCCAAGTCCCAAAGAAGCTGTTATGAGAAGCTAGGAAAAACCACGGGACAGGCAGGAAAGGCCAGGTCCACGCCAATGAGCCCAGAGAGACAGACTGTGTCCTGATCTCCAGGATTACTGGTTGTTTTCACATAGTCTACAAAGAAATGACAGATACTGTTTTGAAAGGGAAAATATTTCTGCACTCTAGGAAGCTATGACAGGAGGAGCAAAAGTTTGAGTTCAGCTTGGGCATCTTGGCATATTTCAAAATAATAATAAAAAAACTCAAAAAGTATGAGGGCCCTCTAGGTTCAATCCTCAGTACTATCACAACAAATGAATAAATAAAATTTACTACGTGCTCACAATGTTTCAGGAACTCACTATATGCCAGAAAATTGCTTATAAGAGCAGGGCCAGGGACTGGGGTTCAGTTTTTCTGGGGTTCAAATTTTTCATGCCATGTGACCCAGAAAGACAGCATCTGGTTGCAGTTGTTTTCTATAAACAGGGAGAAGTGACAGACAGTGACCAAGTCCTCAATGGCTATAAGCCGAGGGGATGCCATGGCTGGCCCTGCCAATGCTGCAAGGCCATGGGTGGTGCCGCTGGTAGACAGCCCTGGAAGTGCACAACAGAATCCTAAGGAAAAGGAGCCCGCAGATTCTTAGGGTTGAGTTGGTCAAGATGAATTAGCATTCACATTACCTTTTGGTCTTCCTTCCACTTCTTGGCAGTAAATTATTTTCTTCTGTGACAAAATAAGCATTGGGAAGAAAAAGAAAAAATTTAATAAGAAAGAGTAATTTTTCAGATAGATTTCCCCTTTTATATTGTTCTTAAAGTTAGTGCTGTAGTTTTCTGAACTAGGACTTAGATATAGTGATCTAGAGAGAGATGAAACTTTCAGTAAAAAGAAAGAAATCCAATTTTCCCAAGCCTCTCCTCTCAGAGAAAGCCTCCTAGGCCTAGGTAAGCATGTTGGAGACTTGGCACATGGCAGCACCTCCAATATGGGATGGCTTAGCCGGGCGTGGTGGCGCATGCCTATAATCCCAGCACTCAGGAGGCTGAGGCAGGAGGATTGTTGTGAGTTCGAGACCAGCCTGAGCTACAAAGTGAGCTTAAGGCCAGCCTGAGCTGCATAGCGAGACCCTGTCTCAAAAAGACAAAAAAAAAAAAAAAAAAAAAAAAAAAAAAAAAAAATATGGGATGGCTTTACAGCTGCCATTTCATTGAGTTTTGATGAACTTGACACCACTCTCCTGGGGTATATATGACCCCACAAGGATCATGTGAGTCTGGAAGAGAACACTAGCAAGTCATACCCAGCTTCTTTACTCTAAAATAGACATTCTGAGTCCAATAGCATAGGAAAACATCAGCACCAAGCAAGGTGAGCCATCTAGAAACCAGATCACGTCAGTAACTGTAACTAATCAGGTCAGTGCATGTAGCCCTGGGCTTCGGAGTCAATGCTTTCTTTTTTTTTTTTTATAGGCCCACATCAAGCAACTCACCAAGGAAGCATCTCTGAGCCCTGCACTGGAAAGGAGCTCAGATAAAATATCTTAGATCCCCTTCAACTCTGAGATTGAACCCGGGCTATTTTTATTTGATGTTCCACTTGGTTTCCTGGTCCCTACATGAAATGTTAACATCTGTGGCTTTAACAAGTGCTTTGTAAACAGGGCAATGATCTCCCTTGGTTTATAATTACTTCCCGCATTTCCAGACTTCTAAGTCAATGTTACTATATAACCTAAGGCCCTGGCTTTAGATCTTCCCTCCAGTCAGCCTCTTTGACTGCTAACCTATACTGGGTTTTTGCATTATATTGATCATGATTTGGATTGATGGCTTTCAAAAGCATTTCATTATCTATACATGAGCTATTAGCTTCACCAATACTCATTTTCATGTTATTTTCAAGATAGATAATAAGTCTTCCTAACAAGAAAAAAATCTTTTGTCATTTATTCTCTACCAAAGCCTTTATCTCTAAAGAACTTAGTGCTTGTCTTCTAAAGAGTACTTGCAAAACACTAGGGCTTTGCTCTCACCCCTCTAAAGCATACATTTCTCAAAGAACTGCCAACTTGGCTAAGGGATCATTACTATTCTGGCCATCATGTTCAAGTTTTTTACACTGGGTCTAAGAGAGAAAAATGCATGATCATTCTCATCTACTATTAAGTGCAGGGTGAGGGGCACCATCCAAGAATAAGATAAAGCCATTTTTTTTTTTTTTGTCTTTTTGAGACAGGGTCTCACTATGCAGTTCAGGCTGGCCTTGAGCTCACTTTGTAGCTCAGGCTGGTCTCGAACTCCCAACAATCCACCTGCCTCAGCCTCCCGAGTGCTGGGATTACAGGCATGCGCCACCACACCCGGCTTTTGATAAAGCCATTTTTAATGATGAGATAAAACTTTATTTCTAGAGAAACACCATGTACCTGTATCTGATGCTTTTTTGATAATTTTGGGGTATTTCTGGAATTTTATAAAATAATAGCTCTCATATTCCATCAAAATGGTTTCAAGATCAACATTGTCACAAACTTCAAAGTGCTGTAACCCCAGTTGAGTTTCTTGCTCCAACATATGGGCTGTATCAATATATCTGGCAGTTAATAGAAAAAATAGTTTAATTCTGAGTATAATGAATAAAGGCAAACAATCTTAACAAGTCTAAAGAGATTCAGTACAAAAAGAAAACATAGATTCGATAGTATATTAAATGAAAACAAGTAAGAACATTTCGTTCACTATATATAAAAAAAAATATCATTTTCCAAAACAGTTAACTCTGGAAGCTACTTATCCTAGTGATATCATTATTGTTCAAAACTATTATTCCAGTGTTTTGAAGTCAAATAAGTAAATCCACTAAGACAATATCTTTTACATCACCTTTATTATGATAAACCAAAAGTAAGAATTTGGCTAATCTGATTACCTCTTTATTCATCAGTTTTCATTCAGATAACATTTGACAACTGATAAAATCTGAATTCAGGGCCGGTGAGATAGCTCAGAGAACTAAGCGCATGCTTAGGTAAGTTCAGAGACTGACCCAGGTTCGATCCCCAGCACCATGTGCTGGCCCCACTCCCGGGGCACTGAGCTGACCATTGAGACCGGGCATCTCATGTCTGTAATACCAGCACTGGGGAGGCTGAAAACAGGGGGATCACTACAAGTCAGAGCTGTGCAGTGACCCTGTACCACATACATTTAAAAAAATCTGAATTCAACCCTAAAGGGAAAGGAATTTTAGAAGAAAATTCCAAGGGCGTTTACAAATATTGTCATAAAATTTACTATAAGACATCATCTTGGATGTATTATTTCTTATAAATTTTAGTCATATTACATTAAAGATTCTCCAGTAAGTAGCATCACGACCTTTGTTTTTCTTGCCATTTTAAAGTTGCTCAGTGGAATGGATCTCAATGTCAGTGATCTTAACATTACAAATAACAACAGCTTTTTTCAGAATCTTCTCAAGCCCAAAAAGCCTACCGATAGGTCAGGATTCAAAGTTTCCCAGGCACCTTGCCCAAACACTCTCCCTCTTGGTTTCCCAGGCACTCTGCCCCCAAACTCTCTCCCCATTGGCCCCACGCAGAACCAAACCCAAAACCGCAGAATAGGGTCACCTGACTTTGACCTGGGCAAACAACCATGAAACTCTCCTTTGTTAACATTAAAAGTCCCCCACAGACCAGGTAGCCCTGCCAAGCTTAGCTCTCCCTCAGCTGTTCCAGCCCATGATCATGCTCCCTGAAGGACCCTATATATATAGTCTCCTGTCCCCCATTTGTTGGTTGCCGTCTTGGTCTGCTAGACAGCCAGCCTGCTTGCTGCCCCCAATAAATCTTCTTGCATCAGAATGCCTGGTGTGGTTGATTGTGCGGGTTCATACCTAACTTTTGATGCTGAAAACCCGGGAGGGATGCCAAAGCACCTTCCTGTCCCTCCTGACCAGGGCCCTGGTATGCCACCAGCTCTTCTGAGTGGACCGCGAGCCTCAGACCACCCTTGCTGACCTAATCACCCATGACACCCAAAAATGTGAGTATTCCCTTGTCACTCATTCAAGCTATCTTAAAAGACAAAACTCTCCCATTGTCCAACTTGCTTAGGGGGGGAAACAAAGAGGGCCATTTCTCCCTGGGGACTTGCTGCCTACAGTGGACTCCTTCTTTCAATGTTTCAACAAGGAATGTCTGCAAGGCTCCCTTCCCAATTTTAGTCCAGAGGAGATCACTTTCTGTATTTCCATCTTCTCTTTTCTTCTCTACAGGTCTTAAAGATAAAGTTGCTCACCTCTGCCTCCAGCCTTCTTCCCTGTGACTCCTTCAAATTGTACCTGGGATGGACAGCTTCTGAATTCCTTCAGAATTCCTTCCAGGATTTCTCTGACATTGACATTCTCTTCTGCTCTTTCCTTTTCTATCTCATCGTGATTCTCCCTGAGGACAATTATCTCTACTCTGGATGGCTCTTCTATGCCTCTGGGCCAGCCCTGGCCCTCTTCTACAATGTCGTGTGGACGTGTGAGCCGCTCTTTCCCCCTACTTGGCCTCCTCTCTGACCAGGGATGCCTGCTCAGAGGGCTTTGGCTTTACATCCCTTTGGGTCACTCTTACAAGATCATTGTCTTCAGTCTCCTCTCACCATCACCCCCGCCCCCCCCCCGCACTCTGTCTTTTCTCCACTATGGGCAATTCAAATACCCTCTCAAAACTATTCTTCTATCCTAGATTGCCTTAAGTCTGTCCTTAGAGGCCCCTTAGGCTTCTCTAACCTCAAAATCAAATGCCCAAGTTTTCTCTGCCAAACAGCCTGGCCACAATACAAGTTGGACAATGAGACTATGTGGGCCCCCCCAGGAACTCTAAATTATGATACCTTCATTAATTTAGACCACTTTTGTCTCTATAATGGGAAATAGTCTGAGGTCCCCTACCCTGCTTTCTTCTCACACCACAATCACCAGGAACTCTGCCTATCGTACAGCCCCCAACAGATGCTCTTACCTGAAGCCCCTACCAAACCCCTGTCCACCTTGCAACTCGGATGGGCAGCACGTAAGGCTCCTGGGGGCAAACCCCTCCAGTGCTGAGCCCCCTTGTCTATCCACCAAGCTTCTCTCCTTTAGAACCTGTCTATTTGCTGCTGCCAGCCTGCATCCAACACCAGCCCAGGTGAGCTGAGTCCCACCAAGATTTCCAGTCCCAAATTGGGGAAAAGCTATCTGCAGTCCTTGGCAGAGGGCTACCACCCTTATGTCCTCCTGAGGATGAGTGGCTCCCCTCGCAGTTCCAAAACCAAGGGCCCTCGTCCAGATTTTTCTCCGTCCAGGGAAGAGGATGGACCGTGTTCATGTTCCTTGGCAGGTGCTCTGAGGCAGCACAGGCACGCTTGTCCCTGAGGATTCCCTCCAAGCCTTAAGGCCCAACTCAGCTCAAATTCTGACACCATGAAAATATTCATTCCCAACACCCAAAAGAAAAAAAAGAAAACAAAACACTTTTAACTCCTTAAAACTCCTGCTATTGCAGCAGAAAATGGTTTAAAAGCCTTCATTTGCTCTAAAGACACGTCCCTCTCCCATACCCCAGCCCGCCCAGCCTTCTCTCACACCCCACCCCACAGAACAGCCACTGCCGCCGACTGTCACTACAGGACTCCATCCCCAGAGCCTCCCCACTGGCCGCTACTGGCCAGTTACTGGCCACTACCAAGCCTAAAGCTGCTGTTTCGCCTTCTGATCTCTCAACTTGCAAAGCTAAAGTGGTACACCTCACTCTCTCTGCTCCCTCTCTCTCCTCACCTTTCCTCACCACCCCCTTCCAGTTACAAAAAACAACTAATAATACATTTCCCTCGAACAGCATGTGCCCTTCCCTCTGCCATCAAGCTGATGGCAGGATAACAGCTCATCCATCCTTCCCTTCCCAGTTGAGCCTGCTGCTTACCCTCACTCCTCCTGCCCCTCAGCTACTTCTTCGGCAGTCTCCTGTCACAGCCGCAACAAAGAGACCCTCAGTCACAGATTCCCATCCCTCCCTTCACAGCCTTCTTGCCGGCATGCAAGGCCAGGTCTTGAGTCATCAGTGGTCCTCTCTTGCTCCTAATCTTCATACTCTTTTCAGTTCTTTTTTCTTTCTTTCTTTCTTTCTTTCTTTCTTTCTTTCTTTCTTTCTTTCTTTCTTTCTTTCTTTCTTTTTTTCTTTCTTTCTTTTATTTTGCTTTTCCCTCATTCTTTCCTCTTTTCTCTCATTCCAGTTTCTGTTCTGAATAGGTTTCCACTCCCCCAACCACTGCATTTTCCAGTATCTATTGTACATGTTGGATCTTATTTGCTCTTTTAGCTTCTCACATTAGGGAGACAATATGATGTTTGCACATGAGCGTCTGCTCTACTTCACTTAAAAGTATAGTCTCAGGTTACATCCAATTAACTATAGAAGTTCACGAGTTTATTCTTCTTTATTGCTGAGTAGTACTCCACTGTATAAAAAGACACCTTTTTATTATTCTCTCCTCAATACATTTGAGCTATTTCCAACATTGAATTACTAAAAACTGCACTGCTATAAACATAGGTGTACATATATAGCTATAGTACTTTGTTTATAATTCTAAAGAGATACCCAGAAGAGGAATAGGTGGGTTGAATGGGACCTCCAATCCTAATTTTTTGAGAAGTCTCCACATTGATTTCCACAGTGGTTTCACCAGTCTACACTCCCACCAAACTTGAAGAAGAGTTCCATTTCCCCCACAGTCCCTGTAGCATTTGTTATTGGTTGATTTCTTGATTATAGCTATTATTTTCAGTGTGAGATGAAATTTACATGTTGTCTGAATTTGCATATCTCAACTGGCCAATGTTGAACATTTTTTCATGTTTATTCACTATTTGTATTTCTTCATCTGACAAGTGAGCATTGCAAACACTCACTTCAGGATTTGGTCTTTAAATTTGGAAGGCCTGAAATTTTTGAGTTCTTTGTCTTTAATAATAATCCATATTTCTCTGTTGTTAGTTTTTTTGGGGGTGGTGAGTAACCAGGAATCAAATTCAGCACCCTGAGCTTGCCAGGCAGGCACTGTGTCATGGAACTATATCTCTGGCCCAACTTATTTTTATCTTTTTTGTGTGTGTGTGAGGATCTTACACCACAATTGCAAGTGATTTTTATGTTAAAGAGAAAAAAATTCAAAACAAGGTAGGAAAGTAACAATGGTTAATATATTGCATGCTGTTATCTTTAAATTAGTTGAGTAACAGTTGGCAAACATTTTTTTCTCACACTCTGGGTTATCTCTTTACTCTGCTGGTAGTTTCTTTTGCTGCGCAAAAGCTTTTTAATAAGATGAGATCCCAGTTGTTGATTCTTAGTAATGGTTCTTGTGGAACAAGAATTTATTTATAAAGTCTTTGCCCATACCAACGTGTTCAAGAGTTTTACCTACTCTATCTTGCAACAGATTTAATTTTTCTGTTTTAATGTTTATTTAATATTTAATATTTATCTTTGATCCATTTCAAATTTAGTTTAGTCACAGTGAAAGCTATGGGTCCAATTTTAATTTTCAGTATGTGCAGAGCCAGTTTTTCTAGAACTGTTTAATAAAGAGGCTGTCTTTCTTCCAGTGAATATATGTGTTTAGCACCTTTGTCAAAAATAAGGTGGCTGACTGTGTCTGGAATTATCTGTGAATTTTCTAATCAGTCCCACTGATGCTTGGATCTGATTTTGATAGTACCAAGCTGCTTTTATCAGAGTAGCTTTATAGTAAAATTTCAAGTCAGGGAGTGTGATGACCAAAGCCTTGCCTTTGTTGCCCAGAATTGTCTTTGCTTTTCTAGGTCTCTTCCGCTACCAAGTGGATTTTAGGATTGTTTTCTCTAGTTCTGTGAGATACGTTGTTTGAATTTTGACCAGAATTGCATTAAATCTGTATAGCTTTGGAAGTATGGCTATTTTCACTATATTGGTTAGGCAAGTGCTTATTCTACTGAGCCATCTCCCCAGCCCCCATTCACTATATCGGTTATTACGTACTGTCTTAGTTACTTTTTACTCATTGCTGGCGCAAATACCGACACTCAAAATTAAGGAAGAAAAGATTTATTTAGCTCACAGTTTGTGGAGGTTTTGGTCCATACTCTACTGGCTCCAAGGCAAACGGCAGCAGTTCACGGTGGCAGAAAACAATGCAGAGCAGCAGAGCAGCAGCAGCTGTGGCGTCCATCAAGCCTCTCTCTTCCTTCTACAAGATCAAGCACCTCCGAAGTGCCACAGCTGCAAAGTGGCACGATGAAGACAGGGACTTTTCCAAGGAAGCCGAGCGGGACTGGGCAGAAGAATTCTCAACTCCTTTATATAGTCTTTTTGTGCTGAGTCACTCTGGGGTGGGCTCTATTGCACCCTAGGGCAAAACCAATCACCCTCCAGGGTGGGCCCAATGGTGCCCCAGGGGGAACTAATCGCACCCTGCAAGGCAGGGCCCCCACTGCCAGGAACTGCCAGAGCCAATTCAAGCCTCCCACACCTAGAGTTGACGCAAGGTATCAACTACCACACCTAACCAAGATCAAGAGATATCATTCTGTTTTTAATACATTTCCTCCTTTTTCAAAGTACTGTAGGCTTCAATGCAGAGGTCTTTCACATTCTTCATTAGACTGACTCCTAAGTATTTCATGTTTTTAGAGGCTATTGTGAAAGATGCTATTTCTCTAGTATCTCTCAGTGGGTTTGTTATTTGTGTATAGAAAGGTTATTGATTTTTGAGTGTTGATATATCAATCTATACTATTGGATTTGCTTGTTAAATCTAGCATTTTTTAGTGACTTTTTAGCATCTTGACTGTAGAGTATCATGCCATCTGTGTACTGGTGTTTAACAAAAGCATTTTCTGCATCTGTTAAGATGATCATATGGTTTTTGTCCTTGGCTCTGTTAATAAGGAGCATTAAATTTACGGTTTTACATATGTGAAACCATCCCTGCATCCCTGGGATAAATCCAGCTTGATCGTGGTCATAATCCTGATGATTCGCTATCTTATTGAGGATTTTTGCATCTATGTTCATTAAGTAGATTTGTCTGTAGTTTGGTCATTATCAGGTTTTGGTATCGGTGTGATGTTTGCTTCTAAAAATGAATTTGAGAGTACTGCTTCCCTTTCAACTGCATTAAAAATTTTGAGAAGTAGTGATGTTAGGTCTTCTCTAAACTTCTCATAGAATTCAGCAGTGAATCCATCACAGTCTGGGGTTTTCTTATTGATAGGTTTCAAATTACATCTTGGATTTCACTGATTGATATTGATTTAGGATTTTTATATCTTCTTGATTCATGTTTGTTAATTCATATGTATACAGGAATGTGTTCATTTCGTCTACATTTTCTATCTTATTAGAATCAATAAAAGTTCTCAAAGTAGGTATAAATGGTCTGGATTTCTTCATAGTCTGCTGTGACTTCATCTTTTTCATACCTAATGGTGTGGTGTTGAGTTTGTTCTTTCCCTTTTTGATAAGGTTGGCTAAGGGGCTTTTAATTTTACTTGGCCTTTCAAAGAACCAACTCTTGAAGGCTGGGGAGATAGCTTAGTGAAATAAGTATTTGCCTGGCAAGTGCAATGTCCTGAGTTCAATCCCTGGTACCACCAAAAAAAAAAAAAAAAAAAAAAAAAAAAAAACACCAACTCTTTGATTCATTAATTATTTATACTCTTGTTGTTGTCTGTATTTTAGTACAGGGTCTACAGATTTCACTTAGTAGATCAGACTCATGGTGATTCTCTTGTTCTCAGCTTCCCATGCCCAGTCTCAGTACCCATCTCAGCATGTCCCAGGGGCGGGGCTGGCATGACACACAGAGGATTTGAACCCCAGCTGCTGCGCCTGCCTAAGTAGGTGCTTTAGTCTGCTGGGCCTGTACTGTTTTCCTAATCTTCAATGTGTTCATTTCTGTTCTAGTCTTTATAATTTCCTCCCTCATATGAGCTTTTGGTTTAGTCTGCTCTTCTTTTTCCAGAAGTTTGAGGTTTACTGTGAAGTTATACTTGCTGTTTTCGAGATGGGTATTCACTGCTATAAATTTGCCTCTTAGCACTACTTTCATTTTGTCTCACAAGTTCCAATACATTGTACTGCCATTATCATTTAATTGTACAAATTGTCTAGTATCTTCTTTAATTTCATCTGTGACCCACTGCTTGTTCAGGAGGGTGCTATTTAATTGTCATGTGATTATGCAGTTTGTGTGGTTTCTTTTGCCATTGATTTCCACTTGTATTGCACTAAGGTCTGGTAATATGCATGGGATCATTTCAGTTCCTTTCCATTTACATAAGCTTGTTCTATGTGCTAGTATGCATGTGCACTATTTTGGAGAATATCCCACGTGCAGCTGAGAAGAACGTGTATTCTGCTGTTGTGGCTAGGAGCACTCTAGACATCTACTAAGTCCCTTTGTTCAACAGTTTGGTTCAGTTTTAACACTATACTTGTGATTTTTTTTGGGGGGGTAGTTGATCTATCTTTTGTGGCATCAGAGTATTGAGATCCCCTAATACAGTTTTATTAGTGTATATTTGATTTTCATTCTCTGTTAATACTTGTTTTATGTAGTTGCATGCATTGGAATTTGTTGCACATATATTTTGGTCTTTATTTCTTCCTCTTGGATTTTTTTCTTTTACAAGGATGTAGTTACCTTTGTCTCCTTTAAACAGTCCTGATTGAAATTTACTTTCTCTGAAAATATAGTATTAACCCTCATTTTTTTCTGGATTCTAGTTGCATGACTTTCAGTCTATGAATTTCTTTTTGAGTTAAATGTGTTTCTTGTATGCAGTATGCTATTGGATCTTGCTTTTTTATCCATTCTGTATCTTTTGATTGGTGAATTGAGGCCATTAATGTTGACGGTTAGCACTGATATGTATTTATCTTTGTCATATTATTTTTCTGTTGCTGGCTCCTTCTCCTTTATCTCTCCGTTTGCCTTGCCCAATGGATTCCATCTATTGGGTTTCAGAGTTGTAGTCCTTGTTATCTCTTGTTAGAAAAATGTCTTTCAAAGCATTTCATAGTGCTAGTTTTGTGGTCATAAATTTCCTCAGATGTTTTCAGTCATGGATGTATCTTATTTCACCATCAATTGTGAAAAGTAGTCTCTTGCAGGCTATATCAATCTGGATTACAGATTGTTTTGCTTTAGAGCTTTAAATACTTCACTCCAATGTTGCCTTCACTTCAGGAGCTATGAGGAAAAGCTATGATTCTGATGGAATATCCTTCATAGGTGATTTCTTTATTTTCCCTAACAGCTTTTATGGTTCTACTCTTGTGCTGAATTTCTGGAATCTTAAATATGGTATTCCTGGTTTTTTTGATCATGACTAACTGGTTCTATATGCCTCTCATATTTGTGGGTCAAATTTTTCTTAAGTGTTGAGGAATTTTTCTGCCATGATACCTGTGAACAGCTACATATATCATTTGTGGTATTTCCTCATTTTTTATTGTCTCAATCTCAAATTATTCTTCTTTGCCTCATCTAACAGCTGATGAATTGATTTCTCATGGCCCCTTGCTATTTTTAAGAATCTTCCTTTTCGTGATTGCTATCTGGGAGCCTATTTTCTATATCTCAGATCCTGTCTACATATTGGTTTAATCTGTTATGGACCTTTCAACGGAATTTTTATTCTCCTGGATAACTGCTTGAATATGCCTGTGCATTCCCTCTCTTTCTTATGCTGAGCATTCATGGCTTCCATAATTTTCTTATACTCCTCTGTTGTTTTTTTTTTGTTTTTTTTGTTTTTTTTTGTTTTATTAAACTCTGTATCTACTCTAAAGTCACTAAGCATGGTTTTCTTTGCTTAGGGCTTGAAATACTTAAAGCTCGAAATTCATATTACCGGACCTTAGTGCAATCCAAGTGGAAATCAATGGCAAAGTGGACACTATCTCTGCAGTTATTTGAGAAAGTATTTGTAAGTTGATGTTTTCTAGAGGCTCATTCAATTGCTGTGCTGTTACCACTTCAGAGAAGCCAAGTGCGTGGCATTCATATTGTATCACTTCATTTTTCCCTGGGTTTCCCTTTGGTGAGTTGGATGTCTGGGGTTATATTTTTTGTAAATGTCTTGTCTTTCTTTCTTTCTTCTTTTTCTTTCTAAGTTTAATTCTTGGGCTGCTGCTTATAAATAAATTATGGTGCCTTGCTTTATTGCTAGCATTTAGAACCCTTAGGAAGTGACTATTTCACCAAGGTATCTCCCGGGTGTAACTGGCTTTTGACTTTTGAGTCTATTGCATGATCCCACCCTTCCAATTTTGTTGGGGATGAGAAGGCGCTACTTCCTTGGCTCAGCCCCTTGTTTTTTGGCATTTTGCCAAAGTACTTTCCACACCCCTAATCAATCTTAGTCCTGAAATACAAGGAAGAATAGCTGTTTAGAATGTCACTTTTGACTAAAGTGGTACCATCTGTAATTATAGCAGCAACAAAGTGACAAACTGAGGTAACCATTAATTTGCCACCGTTAACCAGACTTGTGGTTATATAACAAAATCTAGACTAGACAAGAAAATTATATGCACTATGTAAGTCCTGGATATGTCAATTTAATCCCAGGAATTAAATTTTAAAAGGGGTTAGGGGAAAAAAGTACAGAGGTAGAAGAAAAGAAATTCAAAGTAAAGCTGGAAGACAGAGGGGGAACATGCTAACTTTGGGAAACTGGTGTAGAAGACTAAGGGAAAGAGAGAAAGAAGAAATAAATAGAACAGAACCACACCCCAAAGAAACTAGAATCGACATCCACACTCATACAAAAATAAGGTCAAACAATGAAGGAGAGAAAAACATAAACATCATCACCACAACAAAAAAAAGAGAGGGGGAAAGAAAAAAAAGTTCACTTCTAGGTTTGTCCCTGTTGTCACTGGTACAAAACTGTGAAAACAGAGTCTAGATCTGTGTTGATCTATCCCAGCAAGCCAACAGTAGCTTTTTGGCAGGGGAGTGGATAAACTCAGTGAGCTTGCACCTCTGGCAAAGGCCAGACTCATTTGGTCTGCAATGATTAGCAAATCGTTCATGGGCCTGAACCCAGCTGGAAGCCGCTACATGAAACCAGCAGCCACTCTGAGTTCTGAGCTTAGCTGGCCCCTCTCCAAGATGGCTGTGGCCAACCACCTTCTCCTGCTGGAAGACTGAACCCGCAGCACTCACCACCAGCTAGTGCAGTCTTTCGCATCCACTGCTCCTCAACCCTGCTGTGTCTCTTGTGGAGTCCTTCTGGGGTCACCAGAAGTCACCGTATGGGGGTCCAGGGAGATGGCTCAGAGGAATAAGCACTTCCCAGAAGTCACCATATGTCTGCAGGTTTGAAATGCTCCTCTCACACAGTGACTCCCATTTCCAGGGAAAGCAAGCTACTGGATAGCTTCTTCCTCTTCACTGAGGTTTCTTCCATCACTCTCTCCATGGGCTTTAACTCTCACTTTAGGTCCTTCCTAGGTCCTGGGGACCCACTTCTCTCTCTCTCTCTTGTTTTCTTTGTGTTGCTATATTCCAGCATCTGAATGGCAACACTCAAAGAGGCTCTTTCTCTGCTGCTTACACTCCACCATCTTGCTGCCCTCCCCCAATTTATTTTTTAAGTGAACAGCTGTCACCTAAAAAGTCTGCAACCTGGGTACTGTGGCCCATGCCTGTGATCCCAGCACTTAGGAAGCCTGAAGGAGGAGACGCACAAGTTCAGGGGGAGCCCATCCTGGGCAGCTTAGCAGCTTAGTGGGACTTTGAAAATTTGAAGTATAAAAGGCTTGAGGGTTTGCAAAAGCCTCTCTACAAAGGTCCTGGGCACACTGTCCAACACCAAAATAAAAAGCTGATTCTGCTTGTTTGTATTATATCACTTAAACTTATCTAAGCTCTGTTTGTTAGAGAATAGCTGCTGGTTTTTAACCAATAGTAACAGGACAGTGCTTTAGAAAAAGCAGAGTACAGTAGTGTGCAAGGGTGGGCAGTCAGGAGCATAAACAAATAAAACATGGGAAGGAGGGTAATGGTCCATTAAGGCCAGAAAGGATGGGTACATAGGACTTGAAAAACCAGAATCCAGGCTTCTCTGTTGTCTGCCATCTCAAATTCTCATCTACATGTTCATTTCAAAGTCTGATCTGTTTCTGTCTACTTACTGCTTGAATTACTGCTTTTGCTCCTTCCTCCCTTGCATCTCTTCCCATGTTCTACACACCTGCCCACCCGTGCTCCACACACCTGCCCACCCGTGCTCCACACACCTGCC
>PVKA01031391.1:0-26321 GCA_004027165.1 Ctenomys sociabilis | reverse complement strand
AAGAAGAAGAAGAAGAAGAAGAAGAAGAAGAAGAAGAAGAAGAAGAAGAAGAAGAAGAAGAAGAAGAAGAAGAAGAAGAAGAAGAAGAAGAAGAAGGAAAAAAGAAGAGGAAGTCACTATGTACCAAACATTTAATTAATGGTTGATATTCATTGATTTAGTTCAGTGGTCACTGAAATGCTTTCACCCCAATTTGATGCTGATGTGAAGAGAGATTAAGAATTTGCTGGAAGTTACTCAGGATGTAAAGCAAGGTTTGAGTCAGGCAATTTGTCTTGAAAGATTGTGCTCTTAATCACTGTCATCTAGAGCTGAATGAAAGAGCAATTATCATCACCTATCAGGCAGTACTGGCTCCAGAGTGAAACTAAAAATAAACATAAGCTGCTTTATATAAGTTACTCTGTTGGATTTAATGGAAAGGGCAGAGATGAAGGATGTCTAACATACATTTTTACTACATCATATTTTAAATAATCTATGAATCAAATTCTGTTGGAATGTGACTCTAAATATAAACATGTTTTGCCTTAAAACAGAATGTGAGTGTGCTATCTAGCTTTTCATTTTCCTTCTCAGTTTCCTTGCTTTCCTTTTTTGCTCATGGGGGAAAGCACATGAATCTTACTAAGTTTCCTCTTGATCGTGCCATGTTGGATAATGCAGTATTGTTTTCTACTCCACAACTAAAGCTATTTTGTAAGGGTGAAAAAAGCCCACATCTTCAACCACTGACATCAAATTAACATTTTTTTCCTGTTCTCAAAGCACATCAGTTATATAAAGCAGGGGAAATGAAGAGTCCCAGACTGAGTCTGATGGTTCTAAATAAATATGCTAATGGTGTTGGATTGGTTGGAAACCTGAAATCTGAGACTTATTCTGGGATTTTCAAAAGACAAACTGTGTGTATCATCTCTTTACTTCAGCCATCTCATCCAGAGATACTGACTCTAGAGAAGAAATGAGCATGAATAAAAGTCACTAACAGGGTGGAGAGAGACCTGACACCACATGATGTTCCAATTTTTAACTGAAATCTATCTGAATATTTGAATGAGTCTATAATGAGTAGTTGTATCACAGTAATAATTGAAATGTATATAGCACATTATGATTTTCTTAAACACTGTCATGTTACTAATTGCATGGAGTCCTCACAATTCTGCATTTGATTATACTGTAATTCATGAGCTCAAATAAGTCAAGGAAAAGAAATAACAATGGCTTTCAGTAAAGAGTTTATTAAGAGGGTTTTTGTTTGCTAGGCCATCTCACCCCAGGGACAGGAGGCTGTACATCCCTTTTAGTTTAAACTGAGCAAGAAGCACTCAGGAGAACTGATCAGAATTTGACATAGATTTAGTGACACAGGTAAAGATATTTCCACCCTGGATGGGAGAAATCTAAAGTCAAGAGGCTGGTTGCAGCTGCCAGAGCAAAGACAGAAGCTTCTTTAGGAAGAAGCTACACTGCAAGTGAATGTGGACCAAAGTTGCCTGACTCCCTCCCACCAAGTACAGATTTCGAGAACAGAGACTGCTTGGGATCACGCTAAATTAAATTTCCCCCAAAACATGACCCAAAAGGGTAAGATTCCAACAAACTCTTAGACTTTTTGGAAGGACTGGAGAATTAGAAAGAAGTTAAAAGTAGTCAGCTCTCAAAGGCACTGATGCACCAAGGGAGCAGAAAGCAGAGGTCCCAGGTTGTGTCAAGTGCAGGGTGAGACAGAACAGGACACAGTGAGAGACCTATGACTGATTTTCTTACTAAAATCTTCTGCGTTGTCAGACAATTTTCCTTCAGTTTTGTCCCATGCCATTCTATTGCAACCCACAACTGACTCCTGCTGGATGTTAGTAATCAGATAAGATCCTGGTGATCCCCAATCTACCTTGGAACTGTCAGGGGAAGTATGAAATATTTCCAAGAGAAAAAAATTCAACCCTGCCACTAGCGACTCAAGTAACAAAGACAATTAAGTTGGCCCTGTTCTGATTATAAAAGTGAAGATGCTGAGAAAAAAATTCTGTAATATCTCTTCCTACTTTATTTACAGGGTGTGTGAAAAAAACAACCCTAAGGGATTCATTTTCCTCAAACTTCTGCCCAGTATTCTCCTGTTGCTTTATTTCTGAAAAAAAAAAAGGGAAAATAAAAATAATGTAAGTGAATTTATACAAACAATGATTGAAAGAAAATGGACTATTTAAATATTTATAAAATCTTTACCCATTTGAGAACTTCATCGGATGCAATCTAGTTATATCATTTCCTTGGAAGAGAAATAAACCAATATTCTGCCTGTGCTACAGTTTGTGTCTAGTTGTCCCCCCAAAGCCTCATGTGGTCATAGGGTAGGGGCTTCTAGAGTTTGTGATTAGCTCATGATTCACTGGGATTATGTGTGATCCAAGGCCAAGATTATGAGTCTTAGGACTGCTGGGATTATGGGTGTGAGTACTACATCCCACCCTGGGGCAGAGAGCCTGAATGGAATATAAGAGAGAGACAGACTTTCTGTAGTGATTGCTCTTTGTTGTCTTTGTTGCTGTTCAGACACCATGAGCTGATGCTCTCTTGGACCTCCAGTAACTGTGAGCTGAATATGGACCTCCAGTAACTAACTGTGAGCTAAATAAACCTTTCCTTCCTTCATTTTGGGTGTTGGGTATTTGTCCCAGAAGTGAGAGAAGAGTAACTAAGAAAGCCTGAAAAGGTCCCATGATGTAACCTTTGGATCAACTCTGCTTAGGCTCTCATTGAAGATCAGGAGCATTTTGAGGTGTTCCCCCTTTGTATGCAGCAAGAACTCTCCCTATGTTACTGAAATATGCTTTTTTCCAAATTGAATAAAAAACGATATATCACGGCACAACAATTTCCAAATCTTTTCCAAAACAAGAGGAAAGTATTTCTACGTCTCTGATGGGGAAATCTCAGGGCACAGAAATTCAAAGGAACTAAAATAGTGGGTATTTCTAAGAAGACAGATGGACATGCACAGCAATCTTGAGGAGATCAGTACTGATGCATTTCTTCCTGTTTGTATAAAAATGAATGCTCTCAGAGCTTGGCTTTCTCAAAATCAAACAATAACTTTATATCAAAGCACAATTCTTGTTTTCTTGCTCCTTGCTACATTGATAGATGCTGCCATAACTTGTTTTCAGCTGCATTTCTTCTACTTCTAGAAAGTACAGCAGGATGTACTTTCTCAGTAGCACCAGGTCTCCCTGAAATTGATTGAGCTTCTGAGCTCACAGCTAAACTATTTGCTCTTGTGTCAAACCACATGAGATAAGCACTTTTTAAAAAATAAAGGTGAACTCTTCCTTTGGTAGCAGCGAGGACTATGCAAGATACCAAATAAAAACAGCAACTTCTCTTGGGAAATGGGCTTTCACTTCAAAAGCAAAACGAGGCCATTTCTGCGAGAGGAGAGAAGCCAGTCTGGTCTGCACCACCCAACATCATCACCAACATTTCTAACCACCTCCGTCGCTTGGGCTTTTTGAGATATGTGTTTCTAGCCAAGGTGGAAATGAGGAGGGAAAAATTAAGTGCTACTCCCTTGGCATCTCCTAGTAATATTCTGCTCTGCCTTGGCACTTTCTCCTCTCTGCCTCTTTGATTGCCTCTTCCACCTTCCCTCTCATCCCTCCCTCCCCCAAACTTTCTGCCTTTCCTTTGTTCTTTCTTTCCTTCCTTCTCTATAACAATCCTAATCACTGAGAAATGGTAAACACTCCTACCTTGTTCAAACTCCTTATTGCTTCCATAATTTTTTTCTCTCTCCTCTCCTTCCATTCAC
The DNA here is from genome assembly GCA_004027165.1 of Ctenomys sociabilis. Lineage (NCBI taxonomy): Eukaryota > Metazoa > Chordata > Mammalia > Rodentia > Ctenomyidae > Ctenomys > Ctenomys sociabilis. The sequence goes on along the minus strand of PVKA01031391.1, from coordinate 22,504 downwards.
CATCCCTTATGTCACTTCTCTTCTTTCTTCAAAGCTGTTTCATCTGCTTCTCTTCATGTCCCTCCCTCACCATTCTAGGCGGTGGAGTCATTTATCAATATGAAAATGAAGAACTGTGGTAGTATGTTGTTTGAAATACACTCTGGAAAATGAATTGGCGAGACTTATGATTGCAGGAATCTTGGAGATTGATTGGTCAAACTACTGCATTTAAGAAATGAGGCCAGCACGACACAGACAAGTTGTAAACTGAGTGAAGGCAGAGTCATGAGTGAATCAGAGTTTTCTGACTCGTGGGGCCAGCTTCCAAGTGTTGTTCGCTGTACAGATTCAGGGCAGCAGAGGACATGGCATAGGTAGGTGTGCATTTTAAAGGGATAGAAAGGGAGAAATACGATGACTTGGGGCATTACGATGAGACATTCATTGTAACTGATCACCAAGAGTAGCTTACTAATATTATTTTTATTGTTATTACAAGTGCAATCTCATCTATGAGGCTATTTCAACATTAAGAAATATCTTTTGGTTTTCATTACACTCAGGATCATGACATGGTCCACCAGAAAACAATATTATTTTTCCTTTCCATGAGAAACTACTTGCCAGGAGGTCTCTGTCTCTATCTCTGTCTCTGTCTATCTGTCTCTCTCTGTCTCTGTCTCTCTCCATCTATCTATCATCTATCCATCTATCTATCTATCTATCTATCTATCTATCTATCTATCTATCTATCTATCTATATCTATCTACCTGTCTGTCTACCTACCTGTCTGTCTGTGTGTCTGTCTGTCTGCCCATCCATCTGTCCGTCTGTCTGTCTGTCTGCCTTCCTGCCTGCCTGCCTGCCTACCTACCTATAAACAAGCTTTTAAACAATTTTGTTTCTTTTATGCTTATCATTGTTTTCATTTGCTTTTTTCTAATAAAACCATTTCAGTCTTTGGGCTAAATTTTAACTCTTACAATTCTGTGCATGTTTGCTTCTAGGCTTCTCTGCTCCAGTGAGGGGCTCAGAGAGAGACACACAGAGCTTCAAAGAATGCTGCATTGAGCAGCTTCACTGTGAGATTTGGCACCTTATCCACAGCCTGCCCCCAACTCCTCAGGAATGTGGACAGACAGAGTCCAGATACATGGAACAGATGCTGGAATTAGTAGTGCAGATTAAAGACACTTTTGTAGCATAGGAAACTGCTGAGACATAAAAGCATATACGCAGATCACTTTTTTTCCAAACCCAAGACCAAAACTTACACAGTGCGATATGCTCAGTCCAATAAGAGTCCAATAAGGGGGAGACATATTTGAAATCAGGACTTTTCCAAAGAATGCAGTGTGGAAGGTCATCATACACACAGTTTGCACACATAAGCAGAGCTGAAACAGCAAGTAGTGAATTGGACGTGTGTCCTGCCATACCTCAGATTATGCACCTAGGCCCTGGTGAGGCTGGTCTGAAGACCATACTTGGAACTGCGGCCCCAAGGCCTGGGTCCTTCCGCTTTGTGCTTCTTACACCTTGTAGGCGGTATGGAAAGCCTAACAACTCCGTAAGTTTTACCCCAAGCACCACTGTGCATCTACACAAAGCGATTTACTCATCTCAGTAATGTTCTAGCATGGGTGCTTCCCTGCTGTAGAAGAGGAAACAGTAGCACAAGCATTGAATCATCAGCATCAGTGTGCGTGCTTTTATGGACAACAGCACATCACTGGAAGTCTGGGATAAAATCTTGTCCATGAAAATGCAACCAGCGCTTCAGAATGAAGCTACAAAAGTCAGACTTTTTTTTTTTTTAAAGAGAAGAGCAGCTTCTCTCAACTTCTTCAGACTTAGAATGAAGCTGTTTCTCTGTCCGCTCCTGAGCTTGAATAAATTGACAGATTATGCAGATGCAGGCCCGAAGAGTCTAGAAGGTGACCAGTGTCTTGTTGTGCCCTTCATCTCTCCACTCCTTACAATGAAAGTTCTTCACACAAATGTACACTGGCAGATATTACCTGAAGGGAAAGAGGCCTCTGCTCATTGGAATTAGTTTCAAATAAAGTCTATTTCCTTTTCACCTAAAGAAATGGCCTCCTTTGTGTTGTTCTATGGTGAGCAAACAGAATTGACTGTACGAACATGAGGAAAGAGTTCTTTCTTTCCCATCTAACTCCCTAATCTATGAAGATGACCCAAGAAGGTCTTGTGCTATAATTATGGATGCTAGAGCTAATTGCAGTGAGTCTGGATCCCAGTTCCAACTGTTACTATGTAGCTGTGTAGCTTAAGGGAGGAATTATCCATAACAAAAATCTATTTTCTCTGTCATATGGAAATGAAAGCAGTTTTTATTTTTTGCCTCATAAGGCTGTTAAAGATGTACTTTATAAAGCACCAGAAGAGTACCCCACACGTTTCCCATTACAAAGATGGATCACACGGTGGGCTCAGTAGAGAGCTACAATTTCTAGCCTAGACTTCAGGGTTCATAATGCTTCCAATATGATACTTTTTCTCTAAAACCTGTCCTGGAAGATCTTCCAGCTTGTAGTTACTGGGTCTGTTTGTTCTATTAAAAAATGAACCCTTCTATTGCAATGTCTCCATACTGAATATATCCATGTTTCCAAAAAGCTGGATATTTATAAATGCGCTCAGAATGTGATTAAAGGGCTATTGTCAAAGGTGAAATAAAAATTCTCATAGCAACCCTTTTTGAGAACATTGTTTATTCTGTTTTGGGGACTTTGTACTATTTTGCCTTTCTTCTTAGAACAAATGGAGCATACAAAGTTCTCTTCTAAATCTTCTGTCTCTGGCGTGAACACACTGCATATTTCCACCCACTAGCTTTTAATGCTTGCACAGTATAATGCTTCACCACAGTCAACATTTTGATATTATTGAAGCATCTCCTTCAGTCTCCAATACAATTTTGACACATGTGAATCTGTGTGAACAAAATGAACAAAACCGTCTTTCCTAAATATTTTCCTTTTCTCCCCCTGCACGAATTTACTCTAACGTACAGTTTACAAGCCAATAAGATTCATAGAAGAAGACAAATTACTACTTGATTAACCAAACTCAATCTACTGTCATTTAGAAACATGCATTGTGGGTTACAGAGTAGCCATGTTTAGGCCTGTTTAGTTGGTCTTTTGTGGATTCAGTTGCAATTTATCTGTGTGCAAAAAGTGGCGTTAGATCTGTTTCTCCCCCAAGAGGTTCACCAACTTTCACTAAGGAAGCTGGGCTTCATTTGCATGCTTGTAGATCATTTTTAGGGCACCCAGAGGAGTGTGATGCGTGCATAATCCGACGTGCCCCTGATCAGTGGGCCCTGACTCTCTAAGGCCTCAGCTTTGAAATGGAAGCAAGTCAGAGGAAGGTTGCCAAGGATTACAGCCAATGCAGCTGCCTTCATGCGTGTATTCAACACCTGGGAGAATTGTCCTTCTGCCTCCTGCTGCTTAGCATCTTGAGCTCCAGGAGTAAGGGCTGTTGAATAGTTTAGCACTCCATTTTCTGGCTTCCAGCCCTGCAGACTTTTAAAGGCTGAAAAGTTAGAAGGTTAAAATTAACAATTAATTAGCACAGGCACACAGATCTGAGAGATTCGAACTATCTTGAAAGCAAAGTATCTGGAATCAAGTAAAGCATTTGAAAACTAGCTTTGCATGTGACCATTGCCATTTTTATGCCCTGGCTCTTCCTTTCTGTTACAGGGCTTGAAAGGCTGAGGAAGGACATGGTAGCCCCTTTGTTCTCTTCCTCTTCTTTCTCTCTGCCTTCTATGCTTTCTTTTGATGTTTCCTTCTTTCTTTCTTTCTTTGTTTTGTGTGTCTTTTTGAGACAGGGTCTCACTATGCAGTTCAGGCTGGCCTTGAACTCACAACAATCCTCCTACCTCAGCCTCCCGAGTGCTGGGACTACAGGCATGTGCCACCACGCCCGGCTTTAAAGTTTTAAGGTGTTTTTTTTTTGCCGGAACTGAGGATTGAACTCAGACCCTTGCACATGCCAGGGAAGCACTTATTCTACTGAGCCATCTTCCTGGCCTGTTTCCTTCTTTCTATCTGCACTCCCTTTTCCCTCTCTTCCTCCCTTTCCTCTTTCCATTTTCTCCTTCCTTCCTGCTTCCCTTCTTCCTTTTATCTTTCCTTTGTTCCTTTCCTCCTTTCTTTTCTTTTCTTCCTTCCCTCTTTCCCTCCTTCATTTCTTCTTTTTCCTTTCTTTCCTTTCATCCTCTCCCTCTTTCCTTCTTTTCCTCTTTCCCTCTTCTTTTCTTTCTCTTTCTTCCTTCTTGCCTCCCAATCTTCTTGCCTTTCTTCCTCCTTCTCTCTTCCTCTTTCTCTCTTTTTCTCTCTCCTACTTATCTTTTCAAATAATAGAAAAACATTGTTTTCCCAAATTAGGGACAATTTTAGGCTGGTAAAAATATGTAACAAAAACCTCAATACAATTACATTTCTTGCCAGCATTCTGAGGATGCAAAGCACTTTGGGATACCAAGAATTTTTTAAACCTGAAAACAAGACTGTTGAGTTAGTCTCTGCAGTCTATTCTAATTCTGGCAGGTTATTATTTAGAACAAGCTAAGCATAGGACAAATTTGATATACTAATACCCTGTAGATTAAATAAGCCAGGACAATGCACCAAAAGAAAAATAGGTCTCCTTGTCTTTTCTTATACCTGCCACAGACAAAAACAATAATGAGGACAGTCAAATGTATTAAGGACAGGACTCGAGCTGGGCATGGCGGCGCATGCCTATAATCCCAGCACTCGGGAGGCTGAGGCAGGAGGATTGTTGTGAGTTTGAGACCAGCCTGAGCTACAAGGCCAGCCTGAACTGCATAGTGAGACCCTGTCTCAAAAAGACAAAAAAAAAAAAAAAAAAAAAAAAAGGACAGGACTCAAGCTCCAGAACTGTGTGAGAAGTCCTCCTAATGAACATGACTTTTCTTTAGTAAAACCAAAATTAATAGTAGTTTGTGGACTGTCCAATCAACCATCCACCATTCCCGTCCACTCATTTGTCCATCTACCTGTCTCGCCCTGACGTGGATCAGTGTCATTATACACTGAACGCTATGACCTTTGACAGGAAAGCAGAGGTCAAAAAAACATTTTTTTAAAAATTCAGATAACTTACCCTGGCAACTTCCCTGACACCTCCTTCTTTTGGTCTCTGTAGCTCTGCACCTTATGAATACAACATGGAATGTGTGACAGCAATTTATGCTTAAAATATTTGGGACTGAAAAACTTGAAACACAGAACAAGGGCTGATTGACTTCTTTCCTTCTTTGTATTAGCCAAACACTTAACGATGACACTCATTTAATTAGATACTAAACACAATGTACCAAGTACTGTACTAAACATGCTTTGATTAATTTTTATTTTCCTTTTATTCATAAAATACATTAAGGCAAAATAATCTACATATAACATTTTGTTTTTGTTTTGTTTCATTTTGTTTATTTTTTTAAAGAATAAAAAATAGTGATAATAAAAACAGAAATGATACAGAATTTCAGTGAACAAAATGGTATGAATTTGATAATGTTTATTGTATTATATACTGTTGTCTTAGTTATTTAGATTATCAGATATATGCATGCAAAGTTGGAAAAAGAAAAAAACTATTAAAAGAAATTAAGAAGACTTTCTTCATCTTGAAGACTCCTGGGGAAACCGCAGCCCTATCTCAGCTTCCCCCCACCCCCAACCTTCCCACTAGAATTTTCTGAGCCCATCCACCTCCTTGCCCTAAAGACTGCTGGAGAGACCTGGTAGCCTGTCCCCAATGCCTCCAGCCTTCCCACCAGAGTTTGCTGAGTCTACTGCCCCTCCTCCCCCTGAAGACTGCCAGGGAGCCATGGCTACCACAGTAACCTGCAGGAGTAGTGTTCTTGAAGAACACTACTCTGTGACAATCCACAACTCAGAGAGTCTTGCAGAACTTCAGTCTTCACTCATCATCATCGGATTCTTCTTGCACCGTGTCTTGCCCCCTTCTCCTTAATAAGGGAGAAACCACATTTGACTCCACACAGGAGGGGCTTTGGTGAGCCTACCTTGCCCTCCCAGTCTTCTGAGAGTCTAGCTGACCTGCACCCTGCCTATCTACCATCACTGTAAAGAAAGACAAAAGGAAGGAATAAAAGGCAATCTCAAACTTCCAGCCCACACAAAACAAGTTCCAGAGACAAGTTCATTGAAGAACTCGGAAGTTACACACATGAAATATCTGAGATCATAGCAACTGAAGTAAAGAAACAACTCCATCAAGTTATGGAGGAAATCAGATCACATATAATCTTGCTGGTAAAACATAATAACAGTCATGATAGATGACTGTTTGATACATTTAAGAAAGATACAATAAAAAATAGAAGGGAATAGGAAAATGATGGAAACTTTGAATGAACAATACAGAAAAGAATTAAAATGCATGAAATAGATTCAAAGAGGTATCCAAGATAGTAAGAATTCCACTGAAGCAGATTAAAACACCTGCTTAGGGAGACGCAGGTGCCAGAAGTTCAATCCCTGAGCCGGTCCTGCCAGCCGTGCTCCCTGAGCTGTACTGAGGCTATGATTGAGACCAGGAGTAATGGCTTGTGCCTGTAATCCCAGCACTCGGGAGGCTGTAAACAAGAGGATCCCTACAAGTCTGATCTACACAGTGAGACCTTGTACACCCTGTACACCCTGCCTTACATACAAAAAATAAATAAATTCCATTGAAAGCTAGCAAAACTGCTTGAATGAAATATAATAGAATTTCAAACCATGAGTATAACATTGCAGCAGTTAATGTGAAAGGAAACCTCTCTTAAAAATAATGAGAAGCTGAAATTAACAATATGACCACTGCAAGATGATGCAAGGGGACTAACAGGTATCAACAAAACAGCTAGAGATAACACAAAAGACATAAAAAGAGTGTCTGTAGAAATAGCAGCAGAAAATTTCTCAAGTATATGAAAAGAATCTAATATATAGACAACTAATGAAATCCAGATAGTCATAATAAAAATAAATTGTCACCTAGAAACATAATAATCAAAATCCTAGAAATTGAGCAAAAGAACAGAGTATGAAAAGCTGTTAGAGAGAAGAAACAAATCACCTATAATGGCAAGCCTATCAGAATCAGCAGATTTCTCAACATAGATCATCAAACCAAGATCTTGGAGTGAGATATTTGAGGTGCTAGAAGAAAACAACTTTCAACCCAGATTGATGTATCCTGTAAAACTATCTATCAAATTCTATGGAGAGTTTAGACCCTTCCAAAAAGGAATAACTGAAGAAATTCATGACAACCGAACCAACCTCACAAAGAGTACTGACAGATATTGTAGAGACAAAAATGACCACATCTTCAAAACAAACAGAAGACTACCTCATAGAGCAAGAAGCTAAGAAAAAGGGAAGAGTACAAATCTTACAGGAGCAAAACAACATGACAAAGATAAGCCAATACATATCAGTTGTCACTATCAATGTAAATGGCCTCAACTCACCAATAAAAAGAAGAAGACTGGCAGAAGAGATGGAGAAATAATGTGGTGCATACAAGAAACACATTTAACTTAAAAAGAAATAAATAGGCTAAATGTCAAAGGTCATACTCCATGTGACAGGAACCCAGAAAAAGGCAGTGGTGGCTATTCTGGTTGCTGGCAATGTTGACTTCAAATCAACTGTGATTAAGAGAAACAAAATCACTACATACTTGTTAGGGACAAACTGCAAGAGGAAGAGATAGCAATTATAACTATATACCAATGTAAGAGCATCCAATGATATAAGACAAATTTTAACAGACATGAAAAATCTAATGACCAACAACTAAACCAAACTTGTGAAGAAATGGACTTAGTAGGCCTTTACACAGTATTTCACCCAATAGCATCAGAATACATATTTTTCTCAGCTGCAATGGCCCATTCTCCAAAATAGTTCATGTGATAGCACATAAAACATGCTGAAGCAAATGCAAAGGAATTGAAATTATCTCATGCATATTTCTGACCGTAGTGCAACAAAACTGGAAATTATTGACGAAAGAAGCAGCAAAAACTCTATAAGCACATGGAAACTAAATAATACCCTCCTAAACAATCAGTGTGTCACAGATGAAATTAAAGAAGAAAGTAAACAATACTTGCAATCTAATGAAAATGCAGATACAACTTACCAGAACCTGTGAGATGCAATAAATGCTCACATCAGAAAAACAGAATGAGCCCAAGTAAGTAATCTTTTGCTGCACCTCAAACTCCTAGAGAAAGAAGAGCAAGTTAAGTCCAAAGCCCAAAGAAAGCAGGAAATTATAAAGATCAGAGCAGAAACAAGTGCGATGTAGACAGAGAAAGCAATACAAAGAATTAATGAGTCAAAGAATTGGTTCTCTGAAAGAATAAATAAAATTAATAAATTCCTAGCCAACCTTACTTAAAAAAGGAAAGGAAAACTTCAAATCCATACAATGAGGAATTAAAGGGGTGAAGTACTACAGACCCTATAGAAATTCAGATTATTAGTACTTATTTCCAAAATCTTTATTCCCACAGAACAGAAAACACAGAAGAGATGGAGAGATTCCTAGATACATATGAACTACCAAAGCTGAGTCAAGAATATAAAAAATCTTGAATAACCTAAAACCAGTCAATTAAATTGAAAATATAATAATAATAATAATAATAATAATAAATAATAAAGCCTTCCAACAAATTAAAGCCGAGGTCCTGATGTATTCACACCTGACTTCTGCAGGAAATTTAGGGAGCTCATAATGCAAACACTTCTCAATTTCTTCAATGGAATTGAAAGGAAAGCAATTATCCCAAATTCATTCAAGGAAGCAAATATTACTCTGATATCAAAATCAGAGAAAGACCCAATTAAAAATGAGAACTATAGTCCAATCTGCCTCATGAACATAGATGCAGAAATCCTCAATAAAATCCTAGCAGAAACAATGCAGTAAATCATCAAGAACATCATGCATCATGAAAAAGTAGGATTAATCCCAGGAATGTGAGGATGGATTAATATTTGCAAAACCATAAATATAATGCACCACATCAAAAGAGTCAAAGACAAAAATCACATAATCATCTCAATAGATGCAGAAAAACCTTTTGACAAAGTCCAACATGGATTTATGATTTTAAAAAAAAGCTACAGAAAATCAGAACAGAAGGTCTTTACCTCAACTTAATAAAATCCATCTATGACAAACCAAGAGTTAAGATTATACTTAATGGACAAAAATTGAAAGACTTCACTTTAAAATGAGAAAAAGACAAGGATATCCACTGTCACCACTATCCGTATCTTTTTTCTCATTTTCATCTGGGAACAATAATGAGAGCAATTAGAGAAGAGAAAGAAATAAAAGGAACAATGATTGGAAAGGAAGAAGTGAAATTGTCATTTTTTGCAGATGACACGATACTGTACATATCACGTACTTATAGATTTGATAGCCAAATTCAGTAGCATAGCAGGATGCAAAGCCAATACTCAAAAATCAATAGCATTTCTATATACAAACAAAGAACACACCAAGAGAGAAATTCTGGAAACTGCTCCTTTCACAATAAAACTCAAAAAATGAAATAATTATGAATCAATCTCACAAGAGCAAGTGAAAGATTTATACAATGAAAATGTTACTATCCTGAAAAAAGAGATTGAAGAAGATTTAAGAAAATGAAAATAAGGACCAGCCAAATAGCTCAGGGGATTAAAGCCCCTGCAAGCAGGCACAGGGGTCAGGGGTTCGATCCCCAGGCCAGCTGTGCTGGACCTACCCCTGGGGCACACTGAAATGGCAATAAAGACTGGGCATGGTGGTGAGCACCTGAAATCCCAGCATTTGGGAGGCTGTAAACAGGTGTATCACTATAAGTCCAATCTAGTAGTGAGACCCTGAATACCTTGTAAGCCCTTCCCTAGAACAAAAAAGAAAAAAATATATTAAATTTTTAAAAAATGAAAATATATTCCTTGCTCCTGGATAGGAAGAACCAACATTGAGAAAATGGCCATACTCTCAAAATTCACAGATTCAATGTGATTCCAATTAAAATACCTTTAGTATACCTCACAGATCTAGAAAAAATATTCCTATAGGTCATCTTGAACCAGAAGAGACCTAGCTAGCATAGCAAAAGTAACTGTGGGGAACAAAAGAAAAGCAGGAGGTATCACAATTCCTGACTTGAAATTAAACTGTAAACTACTGTGTTAAAAATCAATCTGGTAGTGGCAAACACAGAGAGAGAGACAGACAGACAGACAGACAGAGACAGAGAGAGACAGAGAGAGAGACCTGAGAATCAATGAAACAGATTAGAAGATGTAGACAGAACTACATACAAGCACACACAGCCATCTTATCTTTCAAAAAGGTATCAAATATTTTCATTGGAAGAATGATAACCTCTTTAATAAGTGGTACTGAGAAAACTGGCTTTCCACATGTTGAAGGCTTAAAATAGACCCATATTTATTACCATGCAGAAAACTATAGTCAAAATAAATCAAAGATTTAAATGATGAAATTGAAGCACTAAATCTTCTGGAAGAAAAAGTAGGTATGAACCTTAGGGACATAGGGGTAGGTAAAGAGCTTGTGAACCAATATGAAATGCATGGGAGAACCCTTCAAAAAGTCAACAATTGGGATCTCATCCTTTTGAAAGTTTTCTGCACATCAAAAGAAATCATCAACAGTAAAATGAAAACCACAAAGTGGGAGAAAATTATAGCAGACTGTCCATCAGACAAAGGACTCCTATCTAGAACATACCAAAAATTAAAAAAAAAAAATCAAACCTCCAGAATTCAAAGACCAAATCCAAAATACAGGCATCTTAAATGATTATACCCTTCACAAATGAAGAGAGACAAATGGCAAATAGATATATGAAAAAATGTTCAACATGATTGGTCATTCAAGAGATACAAATTAAACTCTGAGATACCATCTTACACAGGAAGAATGACTGTCATCGAGAAATCAAACAAGGGGCTGGGGAGATAGCTCAGTACAATAAAAGCTGGCCTGGCAAGGGCAGGGGCCTGAGTTCAATCCCTGGTTCCACCAAAAAAGAAAAAAAAAAAAGTCAAGCAATAACAAATGCTAGAGAGGCCGTAGGGAAAAAGGAACCTTTCTCCACTGTTGGTGGAAGTGCAGGTTAGTGCAACCATTGTGAAAATCAGTATTGAGACTCCTCAAAAAGCTACAGTCAGAGGTCCCATTCAAGCCAGCTGTTCCCCTCTTAGGTATTTTTCCTAAAGAACTGAAATCACCATAACCGCAGTCATATATGTGCACCCATATTTATAGCAGCACAATTTGTCATATCTAAATCTTGGAAGCAAAAAACCCAAGTGCCTATCAACTGAGGAATGGAAAAAAAGATATGGGCATTTTTACACAATGGAGCATTATTCAGCCATAAAAAAGATAAATTTGAGGCTTTTGCAGATGCAGCTAGAGACTATAATGATAAGTGAAATAAATCAGATCCATATGTGCAAACATCATATTAACTCGCTACTGTGAGAACCTGAAAGAGTAACTAAAGTCTAAAAGCTCTGACTGATGCTGTGAAAGGGAAAGAAACTGTTCAATGGGAAGGAAACCCTGAAATGGGGAAGAGGACAAATGAAAGAAGGGAAAGATATTTAGGTATACATGCAGAATAGATTCGATAATTGCACTGTAGATTTCTGCTGGTCTTTTGAAAGGATCAGTTAATGCTTTAAAACATTTTTATTCTAATTTTATTCTTATTTTGAATTTCTTATAACTTCTTTGCGATCACTTTGTTTTATTTTGTTTTTCTTTAAACAAATCTTTCACACACACACACACACACACACACACACACACACACACCCTGTATCCTGAGCAACTAATTTGAAGATAGCATCATACAACTCAGCAACCACAGTTGAATTCTTACTTTGTTTAGTGAAATATTATCACTCCTAATGCTGTTTTTTCTTTTCTATAACTATTGTGCAGTCTTTAAAAATAATAATAATAAATTAAAAAAGAAATTAAGAGAGAAAAAATGAAAACATAATAAAATGATTAAGCACATAACACTGTACTGCTGCACTGAGTGTGAAGTTTAATGAAGCCATAACCTGGAGTATTCCATGCAGTCACCACACAGACAGCATACAGGCTCTTTATGTTATTTAGGAAGCCCCCTCATGACCTCTCTCAAGTACTACTCTTACCTCATCCTCATCTCTTACCTCAGAAGCCATTAGCGTCATTTTCTGTGATGTAATTACCATAATGTATATTATTTTTACTTATCCTAGTAGCACATAAAGATAACATTGCATGATATATATTTACTGCTTGGTTTCTCCAGCTCAATATGTCTGTGAAAATTACCTGTGTTCCATCTATCTGTAATTTTTGTCTATATGCTGAGGAGTGGTCCATTTATATGAATATGCCACAACTTGTCTATTCATTCACTACTAATGAGAATTTGGTTTAGTTCTAGTTCAAAATGATAATAAACAAATGTACAATTAATATACACATAGGAGCCTTCATATGGAAATATTTTCATTTCTCTTGGTTAAATACCTAGAGGTAGCACATGTCATGGTCTGCTAACTGTAAGAAGAGATGAAAGTTCTCTCAAAATGATTGCATTGCTTGTGCTCTTGCCAGCAATCATGTATAAGCCTTAGAAATTATCCACTCTAGCATTTGTGGTGTGCTTGTTATTGTTTCCATATGTAGTTTTTAAAGGTCTAATAATGTTAATATTTTTATGCACTTATTACCCACTCATCTGACTTACTTTGAAGAATTTGATATCACCATCAAACTCTTCAGTTGAAGAGTTCTCAATAGATTCTAGACATGGTTTTTGAAGATTTATGTATTAGGAGTATTTTTTGTTTGTATGTTTCTGTCTCCTGTTTTCATTTGCTTACTAGTCTTTAGCTAAGCAGATAATTCTATTTGTGACAAATTACACTTTTTTCTTGTATGTGCAGAGTTTATTATCTATGTCTGCTTTTGCCAAGATTTTAGAGATTCTCTTCTGTTTTTTGAGAAGCTCTGTTACTGAAATTTGCTTTTATGAAGCTTCTTTGTGAAGTTTTATAATTTGTGTTGAATACTGACTCTGATTCTTCTTGGCTTAGTTGCTCTAGGAAGGTGAAGTTCTCGTTTTTTCTTCTGGATATTCAATGTTTCAATACTCTTGGTTGGAGAGATATTTCTTTCCCCTTTTGTTGAAATCAATTCATCACATAGACTCATTTTGTTCCATTGATCTAACTAACTAAAACTTTATGAAAACCACACTCTCTAGCTTTGAGGCTGGATTGTCAGCTTTTAAGTAAAATAGTACAAACCCTTCAACTGTTAATTTATTTGAAATTATTTTGGCTATCCTAGGCTATTTGTATTTTCATTTTTAAATAACCCACAGAGATTTTTAACTGAAAGTGCATTATATCTATAGATCAATTTATAAAGAAAATGCATCTTAGCAATATTGAATGTTCATAAGAACTTGATATAACCCTCACAATAGGTATAATATTTACTAAGTGAGCAGATGTTCCTGTCCTTTTGCAAATTTAAAAAGAAAACATTCAATTTAACTTGCTAAATAGGATGTGCTGTGTAGATATTTCCTAAACCTAAATATGAACAAATTTATTTTTCTTGTTTTGTTGAGGGTTTTTAAGAGTTTAATCAATTAGAGAATTAATTAAAGAATTAAAATTTTTTGATTGATTGTACTGGGTGAGCTCCTATTTTATTAATTTCCTATTTTATTATGTTTTATTATTTAATTACTACTCTTATATAATAATTACTTCCCCCCCTTTCATTGTACTTTGGGTTTAATTTGTTCAACTTCGCCTAACTTCTTGACATAGGAATTTAGACTGTTTCTTTAAACAGTTTTTATTTTCTAGTATAGGCAAATTAAAGCTATTTGCTTTTGATTTTATTAAAACAGAAAAATGTCCTAATAAAATAATAAGATAATAACAATAGTTAATAACAATAGTTAATCTTCAAAGTGATCACTCAGAGTTCAAGATATAAATAAAACATTCTTTCTTGCAAAGATTAAACAAAGAGATAATAATAGCACAAAACTTTCTACATAATGAACCAAGAGAAACTAGTATTATAAATGAAACAAATTAGCATATACATTAAAATATTTTTGGAATGGTGGAATAGGTAATTTTGGGAATTTGAATTTCCTCCTGCTTACTATTGTATATGAAATACTATACTATACTATACTATACTATACTATACTATACTATACTATACTATATACTATATTATACTATGTTGTTGTACATATATATATATCACATAAGTGAAGAAAGAAATAGGCCAGGGAGATAACACAGTAGAACAAATGCTTGCCTGGCAATGGCAAGGGCCTGAGTTCAATCCCCAGTTCCGCAAAGAAATAAAGAGAGGAAGGAAGGAAGGAAGGAAGGAAGGAAGGAAGGAAGGAAGGAAGGAAGGAAGGAAGAAAGAAAGAAAGAAAGAAAGAAAGAAAGAAAGAAAGAAAGAAAGAAAGAAAGAAAGAAAGAAAGAAAGAAAGACCGATGTACGATCTCAGTTCAAAATTTTAACAATACATTTAAGGATAGGCGAATCATGAATACAGACCCAACTACAGAAATTCCACTTCAGGATTGTTAGTTTTATGATTGTTATTATGACTTGTTCCTCTTAGTATACCACTTTTCTTGAAGTGTACCTTGTGTGACATTACTTTGTCAAGTATCTTCGATTTGAAGTTTATATTGTATCTGTTTGCTGTCAAAAAGGCATTGTGTGCACAACCCAACTTTCTCATATTTGAACTTGGAACTCACCTGTGTCATCATATTTAAGCAGGATCCTTTGTAAGAGTGTATACTTGGATCCTATACTGTATCCAACATGGCAATGCCTGCCTCTTAGTCATACATCTATGTACATTTAAAGTAATTATAGATTTCATTTTATTTTTTTTTTATTTTTTTATTTTTTTTGTCTTTTTGAGACAGGGTCTCACTATGCAGTTCAGGCTGGCCTTAAGCTCACTTTGTAGCTCAGGCTGGTCTCAAACTCACAACAATCCTCCTGCCTCAGCCTCCCGAGTGCTGGGATTACAGGCATGCGCCACCATGCCCGGCTTAGATTTCATTTTAAATCTACTGCACTGCCATTTGTCTTAGATTTGTTCCAACTATTTGTCCTATTGTTCTTTGCTGTTGTTTTATTATCTTGTCTCCCACAATTATTTGGGTTAATCAATGATTAGAACATCCCATTTTGTATCATATTCCCACTTGAAACTCATGTCCTCTATTTAGTGGACACTAGAAAGCCTATAATACACACCTTTGCTTAACAAAATATATTACAAACTATTTTTTTTTTTGCTTCTCAATTCACTTTGCACACATTGTAGTTTATTTATACCCTGTGACATCTCAGTTAAGAACCTTGTAGTAATATAATTCCATTGATCGCTTCCTCCTATTACGGTAGGTGTGTTTTGTTTCAATATATATTACAAATCACTTCCTGACAGTGACATTAATTTTTTCTGCAGAAATGAAATTTTCTTTGAAAGAAAAATTAAGAGGAAACTTTGAAGATAATCTTTTATCGCAGCCCATTTATTCCTGTTTACTGTGCTTCACAATTCCCTATGTCTGATTTTCCAAATGGCATCAAGTTCGACAGTTTGCAGAACTTCTGACCTGTCTCTTTTAGCACAGCTACATGCACGACACATTCTCTCAGATTTTTAAAATATGATGACTAAATATTGTCTGAAATCTATAAGCAATATTTTCCTAGATGGAGAGTTCTGGGTTAATTTTTCTTTCAATGTTGTAAGATTGTCTATTTTGCTCTTTCACATTACTCTATGAGGATCTCACCTTAAATCAAATATTCTTTGCTCTGTAAATGTTGTGTCGTGTTTTCTCCCCATCTTATTTTGTGTTTCTCCGCCCTTTTTACATATTGTTTTCAACCATTTCATTGTGATGCATTTTAGTTGTCCATTCCTTTTGTGTAAATTCCTTTGATCCACTGCACTTCTTGGACTACTTCTAGGTTGATTTTTCACTACAGTTGGGAAAATTTAAACTTGATCCTCTGAGATTCTTTTTCTATACTCTTTTTTTATATCTTTTCCTCTGATTCTCCAATTACACAGATGTGAAATTAATTGATATTTCTTCCCAGGTCACCGAGAATTGTACATTTTTACTGTATTTCAGTTACTTTTATCTCTATTCTTTATATTTAAAAAAAGTCTCTGGATCTGTTTTTAAGTTGATTTTTAGTTTTGAGAACTTCAGTTTTCTAATAAGCCTATCTACTGAGTTTTCCACTTCAGATACTGAACTCTTCAGTTTTGAATTTTCCTCTGGTTACTGTATTAGTTGCTTTTTCTTTATGGACAACCAAAAGTTATTTTTAACAAAACCATATTTTGTTTTCATGTTATTGAACATATTTAAAGTAACAGCTAAAAAAAATTTTGTCTGCTAATTGCAGCACCTGAGCCACCTTGGGATCTGTTTTGAATGTACTATCTAATGTCTTAAGCATAGGCCACACTCCATGGGTCTTTGCAGGTCCAACTTCTCACTGTCTTCTGATATTCCAGATGATATATGGTAAGACATATGGATTATGTTATCTTCCTTTTTAGTGTTTCATATTAAAGAGTTACTTTCTATAACTGAAGAGTTAATTTCTGTAACAAAGACTTAATTTCTATAACAGGGTACTATGAAACTGGAAAGGCTTAATTTTACATGTATTTGTAAATTTTTTATGGATCTGAATTCTCTCTCATCATAATTATCTACTTTCAACTGGGAAAACTGAAGCCTCCCAAACGTGAGTGTCTTAACTAAGACTGTGTCTGAAACTCTTGCTGTATTTTTGTCACTAGTGCTGTCCTATCCTCTACTGCTCAGTGAGACTTTTCCAGACAAGTCTGACTAAAAACTTAACACTATACAATCCTTAAACTTCATATACTCTTCTAATTTTTAAACATTTTTCATTACCTAATATATTATCTGTATATATTTTAGGATGTAAGTTGAAAACATTTACTGCTGAAACTAAAACCTGAGAGAAAATCTTAGAAACAATATTCACTAACCAATTTGAAAGATTAATAATGCAAATGAGCATATAAGTGCTTTGTTAATAAACTCTTCAGGATGGGCATGGTGGCATAAGCCTGTAATCCAAAGCCGCAGGAGGCTGAGGCAAGAGGCTTGATGTGAGTTCAAGGTCAGCCTGAATTATGATCAGACACTATCTCAAAAATAAACAAACAAATAAATACATAACTCTTCAGCAAATAAAATCTTAGCCGGTTGTGGCTGTGCACACCTGTCCTCCCAGCACTCAGGAGGCCAAGGCAGGAGGATTGCCGTGAGAGGGAGGCCAGCCTGACCTACAAAGTGAGTTGAAGCCCAGCTTGCACTGCATGGTGAGATCTTGTCTCAAAAAGACATAAATAAGTAAGTAAATAAATAAATAAATAAAGGAGCTGGATAGATAGCTTGGCAGTCTAAGCACCTGCCTCGCAAGCACAAGGACCAAGGTTTCATCCCTGGTACCACATGCTGCTCTGGTGCCAGACAAAAGTGTAGGGCTAGGGCAAAGGCATTTCCAAGATGGCTTTGATAATTTCTGGTTGACATGATTAGGAGGATCTCTTAGACAAGAGGATCTTTTAGCAGTGTCAGCCGTGTGTGGGAATTACTAGGTGTCATTCATTATAGGAGGAGGTGGGGCCTGGCAGCGCAGTGCGGATGCATTCAAATCAGGAGCATACCTTCAGTTCAGTAGGAGAAGGAGAGTCTGAAAGTGAGCGGCCTGGACAAAAGACTTACAGCTGTTGCACAGCAGGTAGTGGTCTCAGGGGAGGTCCTGCAAATTTCTGAAAATGAGAGGTATGAAGTCTGCATCTGAAATACTGAGATTTCTACAATCCATCCCGCTGGTCTTATAGATTAATTTGTCTCATTTACCTGTGCCTGTTTTTCATATATTTAGGAATCCCCTCCAAATTCTATCTGGGGAAAAGCAGTGAAGCAAACAAGTGATTTCTTACAGTTTAATTCCCTCAGCACAGCACGCCCCCATTCTATCTGTGTGTGCTTTTGCTCTCCAGTTCCTTGTTTTTACCTTTACTCCCCTTTTATCAATGTGCCTCACTCAAACACACGTACTAGTTGTGTTTTAAGCTGGTGCTGTTCTTTTTGTTGGGATTTTCCAAGTCTTCAACTGCATTCTTGTTTAGAGAAAATAAATATAGATCTGACCTACCCTGGAATTCAAATCACTGATTATGTGGCATGTTTCTCCTTGTTTCTCTAAGTTGATCAAATAGTGCAGTGTAAGTTAAGGTCTTTCCTTAAAAGTATTTCCCTGCTTTTATAGATTCAACATATTCCTTAAAGTTTAGGGCAGTGTTACTTTTGGGAATGCACCCTTTTAGAGGGTTTCAACTTGCTATTTAAAAGATTAATCAGTTGTATTTTTGTCTAGCTGAAACTCTCTCTGTCCCCTTTAAATGAACACATGCAGGCCAATTTTAAGGAAACTGACTTTATGGATCATTTGAGAAAATCCCTCAACAAAAGCATAATCTTAAGTTTGACATTCAGAAAAATTCAAAAAAATCCTGTAGATTTCTAAAATATTTCGTAGATTTTGGCTTGTGATTTTTGTAAACTAGTACCCACTGAAATGCCTAAGAAATATGGAAAGATTACTTTTAGGATAATTTTTACAGATAACTTGCTTACTTATTAGAATTTTTACTTCAGCCAGTTTTACATGCCTATATCCAGTAATCCAAGCAACTACCATGAAGACAACAATGTGCAATGTAACATCCAATGTTGGATAACTGTCACCTTGTTTTTTTTTTTTTTAATTGTGTATCATTTGTAATGTCATAGCTATGATTTGCCTATTCTCTTTAAAATAAAAATAATAACTTTAGATTCTCATGATATATCTACAAATATATTAGTGCTTAATCACTTATTATGTCTAGATAAACTAGTTTAGATAATTAGATTCATAGCACTGAGCAGTTTGGTTAGAATCCCATAGTCTTGGATTTACACAATTTTTCTCATTACATCAAACAACTGCCTCCTTTTAGTGATTTTCTTAATGTTTACAAAGAGCTACTTTTCTTAAATGCACATGAGTCTCAAACTTTACAGTATGTATTTTATCTTTATTATAGAAGCTTTACTAGTGTTGGATTTCCTGCCATTTTTAGAGGTTGGTTAGTGGCAAGGAAGTTTCTTGGAAGTACTCATACAGTTTTATTTTCTGCTCTCTGACAATAATTAAGACTTAATTGCCAGAATAACTTAATAGGGCTTTTTCTAATATGAAAAATCACTGTCATCATCATCATTTTCCAAGTTCCCTGGAAATAATATTATTTAATAAAATCCTATACTGAAGAGTCTTACAACATGCAAAACAAGAGAGGGTTTCTCTACCTGGCTTCAGCTGGTAAAGTATGGAGTTTGGTAAGAGTGTTGACACCAGTGTCCAACCATAGGCACTGAAGCCTTTATGACAACAGAAACTATATCATTATTCATTCAGCCATGGGGAAGCCAATGTCCCAGAGAAAGGTAAGGCAAAGCTTCAGGTCTCAACCAGTGCTGAGACCTACATGAATCTAGTAATAATAGAAAGAAGAGAAAACAGGAAGAGAAGAGGGACAGCTATATTATTAAACTTATGTTTTGTCCAATTGGGTGTGTAGTGCCTGTACTTCAGTTATTATTTTAGGATAAATTATTAGCATAGAGGCTACAAGCATTTTTAAGACTCAACATGCATTTACAAATTGTCTTCGATGAAAGTTATGTAAATATTATCTTACAACATAAACATAAAAATCAGATATCAGTATTTTTAGAAATAAGTTGACTTAATGGATGAGTGTTACGGCATTGTTTTAATTTTTTATTCACAGTATTCTTTATCAGGGAAATTAAAATTATTAAGTAAATTATGGGATAGTCATCAGGTGAACTATTCTATCATAAATTACGATAAATACCAGGAAGCTCTGAAACATCCTTAGATCATGTCTTATTCCGAATATTCATCTGTGCTAAAACAGTTCCTAAATGTTCAGTGTCCAGCATAATGCTGACTTAAAAAGTATTTATAGCACATTGGTCTCATAACTGTCAACTTTTCTAACAAGAGTTTATATTTTTCATTTGATTCGTTAAGAAATTTCATTACCCAAAACCAAAATTCCCTCCATATCTAAATTGAGCCATAGCCTAGGAAAATAATCAGGGCACTTCAGCAAGTGAAGAGGTGGGTCATCATTCTCTGGGACAATAGCTCAATCAAACACTATCTACAGGGCTGACAGCTGTTCTATGGTTATATACGCACACCTAATTATGGACACAGAAGACTCCCAAATTACACTAATGATGGTGTAATAAAGGTATCATAATTTTTTGAAGCAACATATTCAAAATGGCAAACAGATTGTGAAGGTATAGACAAAGAGATGATAATGAATTAGGGCTCCTACCATAACAGGGACTTCTTGGGTGATGAAACAGGGGTGAAGTGCACCCAACTGAGAGATAGTCCCTTAATTTTTTTCTGGAAAATGTGGTAATATTCTAAGATGAAGAAGCATCAAGACCTTAGAAGAGTAAAGCTGAAACTACTGTCACAGGTAGGTTCAAATTTGGAAATCAGTGACTCTTCAGTTCTAAGGAAAACATCAATAACTTGAGATCTGGGGCAATGTCTCCATGCATGCCCACCAGACTAAGAAGTAGAATTTTCTAACAGACAAGGTTGAACTTGAGCAAATATTTTGAGTGAAGAAGTGAACAAAGAGATAAAGCACATCAAGTATCTTTAGGAGGGTCATAGGCTTTGTTTTTGGATGAAAATTGTTTCAGCAACACTCCAAGAGTGGAACACGAAAATACTAGAAGTTTTGATTTTATATTTATCTTATTTTCTTGAAGAAGCCTAATGTTTAAAAATAATATGAATTGCTTTTGAAGGTCCTTCTTAATTTGCCTGTCACCACTCCAGCTGGGTCTTCAAGTTCAGGTTCTACTTCATGTACTAGAAACATAAGAGCTAAATATGCTTTTCCTTTTCCTGTCACTTAATGGGCTGTTTGTCTTGACATTGTAAAGCAGAAATCTCAAGCCTCGCTGCTGCCAAGAATGAAGAAAGTTAAATTTTTGAAGACCTGCTCCTCAGTCGAGTATTGATTGTGAAGATTTGATATGAGTGTGGTTTTCACCTCAAACTTTCTCTTTAAAATTCAGCCTCAGTGTCAGCATGATTTGTATGGCAGCTCAGACCTGCCTACAACCCAAGGGCACCCTTCCTGATAAATGGGGTTTAATTTTTCTTCAAGATTTTCTCCTCTAGGTGAAGTTATGGCTCAGCTCTCAAATAAATTGATCCACTGACTGAGTCCAGGTGGAATTCTACTTGCATCTCTTAGCTCCGAGATGCTTTGACAGGTTTTCCTGGGATGTGGATGGATAGCCTCCCACAACAGTTTGACTGTGTCTCAAGACAACTACATCTTTGCCAACAGTCTTTTTAATTGCCTCTATGTTAACTAGAGGAAACTTTTGGTAGGAAGCCAAAATGAGCACTTATAAAGCAGCTTCTAACACCAGTGGCCCTGCACTCAGTGCACGCGGTACAGAAGGCTGCAGGGATATCTTCATCTGATTGAGGAAATACTGCAAAAGGTCATTTCTAGTCATGGGACTGCGGCCTTTCCTCAGGGGTTATAATCAAGTGCTCCTAACAGGAGATTGTGTGAGTGGCCGCACTAATTGGGGGATTTTGCCCTTCACTTGAATGAACTTGAAACAATCCATTTTCAAGGCTTATTTGAACTCAGTGATCAATGTACTACATTGTTAAATTTGTACCATAAGCAGAGGCTGATGGTTGAAATCAAACAACAGGTATTTGTGAAGAAGCAGTTCTAAAATAGAACTCTGCCTGTTAACAAGAGTGCAATATTCATGTATTGTGGGTTGTTGTTAAGAGATAAGAATTTTTTCCTGGGAAATGCATGGTGGTATGGTTTGAGCCTCTTTTGAAACAATATAAGGCATATATCGCTATGAATATTCACGATGAAGAGGAATCCAACCCCACAAACGTTGTCAGTGTCGCTGAAATTTTATTTTTAGCCTCATTTTATTTCTGCAGTCAAATGCTCTACCCCTGAGCTATGCCCCCACCTGACTTCTCATTTTATTTCTTTAACCTTTATTTTAGAACAGTTTTAGGTTCATAGCAATATTGACAAGAAAAATAAGTAAGTGATTCTATTGTTTTAATTTTAAACAAAAAAATAAAAATAAC